>CAUYRT010066920.1:0-19904 GCA_963574885.1 Lepilemur ruficaudatus | reverse complement strand
CCAATTAATTTCTTTCTATTTTAGTAGAGACGGGGTCTCGCTCTTGCTCAGGCTGGTTTTGAACTCCTGACCTTGAGCAATCCGCCCGCCTCGGCCTCCCAGAGTGCTAGGATTACAGGCGTGAGCCACAGCGCCCGGCCGTATACTATGCTATTTTATATCAGGGACTTAAACATCGGGGGATTTGGGTATCTAGAAATTTTTGAACCAGTGCCCCAAGGATACTGAGGAATGACTGTATGCATTTATGCAATTTTGTTTTTTATAAACAAAGTGACCATGGCTGTTGCTACAGTGAGTCCCCCACAGAGGTTGAGCCAGAGAACGTGCTCATGGCGTAATCTGAAGGGCAAGTAAGACTCAACACTAAGTGCTCTACCTCCCAAACTTGTGTTCTCTACACAACAGCATTACGTATCCCACCACGAAGTCGCAGAGCTGAGGGATGCCAGCCCATCTGCCACTTTACAAACAACCAGACACCCAGTGAGGAGAAGCAAACAGTCTGAGATCAGGTGGTTGGAGGCAGGGCTTGAATAATGACAATGATTATGATAGAAAAGCTAAAACATAGTTACTGGTAATATTATAGGTATGTGTCATTTCCGTACTTACAAAGCACATTCATAGGCATTAACTCATTTTGGTTTTCATCTTGACAACATTCTGTGAGATAGGTATGGTATTATTATCACCCCATTTTTTTTTTTTGAGACAGAGTCTCACTGTGTTGCCCGGGCTAGAGTGCCATGGCATCAGCCTAGCTCACAGCAAGCTCAAACTCCTTGGCTCAAGCGATCCTTCTGCCTCAGCCTCCCGAGTAGCTGGGACTACAAGCATGCGCCACCATGCCCGGCTAACTTTTTCTTTATATTTTTAGTTGGCCAATTAATTTCTTTCTATTTTTAGTAGAGACGGGGTCTCACTCTTGCTCAGGCTGGTATTATCACCCCATTTTTAAACAAGGGGAAGAAGCCAGCATTCAAAGAGGTGCCCTGACTTTCCCAAGGTTAAGCCGTTAATAATCAGTGTCGGAGTTTAGACTCAAGGCTGGATCTGACCCCAATCTCAGGTCCCTTCTGCCATCCTGCACTGCACTATAAGGTACAGAGAAGGTAGCACAGAGGGCCTGAGGATCCGGCCAGTGAAGTGTGGCAGGAAGCGGGCTGGCTAGGGGCTTGCCATGGCACCCAGGACTAGAGGGCAATAGAGGCAGCAGGTGGGAGATGAGTTCCAGTCCTGGGTGGGCTGTGCTGCCAAGAGTCCAGCTGGATGATGCAGAGCACTGCTGCCGGAAAGAAATACAATGTGAGCGTGTAATGATAAATGTGTAATGATAAATGTTCTAGTAGCCACATTTAAAAAGGTAAATTGAAATTTTTTACCATTTTTTTAGTACTAAGTCATTGAAATCTGGTACTTTACACTTACAGCACTTCTCAACGTCTAGCCACATATCTGGTGCTCAACAGCCACATGTGGCTAGTGGCCACCATAGTGGACAGTGTAGATCTAGAGAGATCAGGGTGAACAGGCTCCTGACCCCTGGACCCTGGACAGATCCAGAAAAAGGAGAAAGCAGAAAACACTTTCCCCACAATTCATTTGGGGCCACAGTAAAAATGCAGGCTCTACTCAAGCCCCAAAGGAAGCCTGCCACGATGACCACATCATCCTCTTTCTATCCCCATTTTTCTCTCCTTAAGTAAAGAATTACGGAGGAAGCCAAAAGCATTAAAGCTTCACAGCAAGGCTTGAGTTGCATCACCTTACTGGCAGGTAACCTGTTTCAGACCCTGTGGCTGTACTATAAAATCAGGCAGTTTGACCAACCCAGAAACCCTTTCAATATTTCACCATTTTTTTTTCTTTTGCTTATTTCTTCTCTCCCCCTCCCCATCTCTTTCTCTCCATCCCCCTTTTGCTTCTGGCGTTCTTTCTCTATAAACTCCCGTCCCTCATTGAGTGTGGACTTAGGCAAGCCCTGTGCCAGGCACTGAGGCCTTAGGGATGAATCACACTTAGCCTTTGCCCTCTGCAGTGACGGTGTCGTGGGAGAAGCAGACGCACAAAACGGGAACTGTAATGCAGAGGGATCGATAATACTGAGGATAACGAGGTCACCGAGGAAGAGTGCTTGCCTTAGTCCTTTTTGTGCTGCTACAACAAAATATTCAAGATAGGGCAATTAATAACGAACAGAAATTTATTTCTCACATTTCTGGAGGCTGGGAAGTCCAAGATCATGGTGCCAGCGTATTTGGTATCTGGTGAGGGCCCTCTTGCTGCGTCCTCGCATGGCAGAAGGGAGAAAGGTGGGCAAACAGGTGGAACTGTGTGAAGCTTCTTTTAAAACTTCAATCCCATTAATGAGGGAACAGCCCTCATGGCCCAGTCACCTCTTAAAGGCCCCACCTCTTACTGCTATCACATTGGCAACACCTGAATTTTGGTGGGACGCATTCAAACAATAGCAGTGCTCAGCTACCCTTTGGCTGGGGGTCAGGGGAAGATCGGGAACAGCTTCATAGAGCAGAGATTTTGTCTGTCATACTGCAGTTACAAGTCATAATTTCTTTTTCCAGTTTTTCGTTTCCTTTTATCAGTTTAAGCAAGAGCCCGCCAGTGTAATCACAACTAGTTGATAAATTCCAACCCAAAGCAAAGAAACTTGGTATTTTTTTTATTTTTGTTGCTCTCCCAGCCTAAGAGGGAGGGGTCATGATTTCTGTTTCAGATTGGAAAACAGAAACAAAACACATAGAGAAAATTGTTCAAGGATGCGTTATATTTGAGCATCAAGAGAAAGGCAGGATTGCAGGCTGGGAGACAATGAACTAAATAATCACTTGAGTACCGCTGACATCCCAGGACCTAACAACAAGCTCTTTCACAACTCAGATTCGCCCTGTGCGAGTCCAGTCATCCCACGGAGACTGTTGTATTTGGGATTTCATCCTGAGCCGCAATCTCATGGCTTCCCACGCCGCGATGAATGCATAATGCTGGCTTGATGTGAAAAGTGTAGGGAAAAAGCAATGTTTTCCAAATCAGATGGAGAGTAAGGGCAAGCAGGGAAGAATTTGCAAGTAGCAGCTTAATAAAGGAAACATTTGCTCCCCCTGACGACTTGCTAAAGCAAACCAACTGTTTCCATTATGTGACGCTGTACTCAGAAAGTGGGAGGAGAGGAAACAAAAGCATCACCCAAGAACGCCAGCCTTAGCCTTGACAGCCTCACCTGAGCATCCTGTACCCTGAATTATGTCTAATATTAGCTCCCTGAAGCCAAAAACTTTCTGAGCACGGAGTCTTTGAGGTTTGAAAAAAATGTCTTTGTGTTGGCGCGTGAATTTTGCGTTCAAGCGCTCTTTATAGAAATCTACCAAATCCCCATTAATCCAGTGTCTAGTCAGCTCTGACGATCTCTAATAACGATTCTATAACCTTTCTGAGAAGGTCATCCCACTTCTAATGGAAACACAGTGATCACTGAAAGTAAAAAATTGCCTCCTTCCATCTCCCTTGTTCCTCCCCAGCTAGACCTAGGCGGGCACTTGGCTTCTTATCCACTTTTTCCCTTCTACATGAATTCAGACTGGTGCCGTGGAATGTCTGTGCATTTCAGAAAGTCCCCCTTGTGTGTGATCAGGGTGTCCACAGAGAGCTCCAAGGGGGAGACCCCACTGGGATCTGAAGAGCAGGCCCAAACTGACGGGAGAACCACGTAAGTCAGACCAGAGCAGGTAGACAGGAAGGAACTAATCAGAATTAATTCTGGAAACAGGCGTCCTTGACATGCTCTGTGCTTTTTACACATTCACCTTGCGGTTCGCATGGCTGCAATGTGGCCACTTAAATTTGTTGCTAGGCAATGAATTATGGCCTTTAAAAATCTATTATGTGGGTTTAGGTTTTATCCCTCAGTTTACTAGCTGTGTGGCCTTGGGAAGGTCACTTACCCTCTCTGATCCCTTCAGATTCCTCACGTAGAAAGTGGAATGAATGTTCCCTTTCTGTGGGATTGCTGCAAGGGTAAATGTATGTAAGGTCTTCAGCATAGGACCTGCTAGAGCACACCAGGTAGGCAAGAAAAGTGACTCCTTTATATAATCCTATATAAATCTGATTCTGCCAATACTCATTAAGCTTATAGCACTACCCCACACCCTATTGGTATAAGAGGGGTTACAGGTGTGCCCTGGATATCCCAGATGGTGTCATTTTCAAATATTCTCTTTGGTTTCCCTATAAGTAAAACTTGTTCTTATCAGATGACACATTGCCAATTTTGGCTCTGGATAAGATTGTCATTGTCGGTTGAGGTGAGCAAGCTCCCTGTGTTTAAGGAATTTTCAATCTAGTTTAGGGGGAAAGGCATATTCAAAAAAACTTATAATAAAGTACAAGATAATCATAGTCAATATATTTACCATCATCTCTTTTGTTTATATGCCACTTCATAGTTGAACAGGTACATAAATTTTCTTGCAAGGTAACCTTGCAAGATATTTTATTATCCTCATTCTTCCAGGTGAGAAAACGTGGAATCCGAAAGGCTTTAGAAATTGACCCACAGACCCACCGTACTAGACACAAGGCAGAACTGGGGTCTCTACTTAGATTCTCTTCATTCTAAAACCAGTGCCTCTTCTGATTTCCTCACAGAAGCTCCAGTAGAAATTCAGGCTATGTAAATTTCATTCATTCATTCAACAGATATTTACTGGGTCATCCAGGGACTTCATGTCCTAATGTGGAGAGATTCCCATTCTACCGCCTGCTGAGTCTGACCCCTTGGGTGGATTTGCTCAGTTTCATGGCCTATAAAACTGGCCTTCTCAGGATGGCACAGATGACAAATACTGGGAGAAAATGCCTAAGAAAAGAAACCACCTTTCAGAAGAGAAGGCATCACTCTAGTTTCCTCCTGAAATAGCTATTAGTTCTATCACAATGCTTAAATGGCCTAGTATGCTAATCAGCTCCTTAAAGCTCTTTGAAGATAGGAATATTTAAATTAAAAAAGGTGCTATTTAAGTTCTACACTGAAGTAGATTATAAGGTTTGATCTCAACTCCACGATTGTTTGGTCAATTTCAGGGGGGCTGTGGGAAAGTCAGCCTGCTAGAATGAACTGGGAAAGGTGGGGCCCCCAAATTACAGGTCTCTGTTGGTTCAAAAATGACACTGAGCTAACTCCAATTTATGTCACCAAAGTCTTTAACCTCAGGAACCCAAAAAAGGAAAAGAACACAAATAAATACTCTCACAAAAGAGAAGCATGGCATTGAAACACATCCCTGTCCTTTGCACAAAATAGGGCAGGTAAGTGGAACAAGGTGACAGAAAGATCTCAGAAGATAGCTGGCACACCTCCAGCCTAGGTGCATGAAACCACAGGCATGCAGAATATGGAAGCTGGTACTCGTTTTTACTTTACTGATAAAATCGTTGATGCTACGCCACAGTTCTAATGCTGTCACTGTCTTATTCAGGGACATCCAATGACCCAATTTGCATTCAAACTCTTCTAAGATCTGGTCACATCAACCAATCCCTCCCACATCCCCATCCCCCATATCCAGTTATGTCTCCCTGTATATCTTACATTCACATTGCAGGGACCTAATTACCTTTGATTTATTATTCATTCATCTAAACACGGGTACAGGCATCAGACTCTGCTAGGTATTGAGGATGAAAACACTACTAATAATTGCTGGCCTCCAAGAGCTCACAGTCTAGAGAGGGAGACCCATAATTACAGAAATGTGACAAGTACCACAATACTGTATTACACCATGCTACAGGAATGCAGAGCAGGACTTCCTGAAGAGCTGTCTGAGCTGTGTCTTGAAAGTCAATTATGGTCTCCGCCACCGGGACAGGTTGGGGACAGGCAATGAAGGCAGAAGACACGCACATGCAAAGGCACAGAGGAGAGAAAGAGCATTCTGGCTTTGTGTCCTTGGGTAAAAGCCTTTATCTACCCAGCATGTCTTCAATACATCTACCTCTTAAACATCCATTCTGTAAGCCCCAGCTCAAACAACACCTTTTGTAAATAATCTTCTTTGTTTACTACCCTGGGCAGAATTATCTTTCTTTCCTAAGGCCTCCACGCTCCCATAATAGCACACTGCGCAGTCCGCTGTGTGCTCACAGTGACTCGAAAACAAAGTAACTAAGTGCACTGAAGAGAGTCCGGCACAAAAGTAGGTGGCAGAGATATTTTGACAAAGCAGCTTTGGCAAGATAAAGGATGCCGGAACCTTAGACCCCATTTCTGTCTGTCAAGATGAGGGCAGTCAGCAGAGATGCGGGCAGGGGCTTCTTGAGCCAGGTCAGAGCATCCTGCTTTGGCCTGGAATTAGTCAGGATGAAGGTAGAGTTTTAGATGCCGGGGAAAGGCATTGACAAAAACATTCCTGGCCTGAAAATCATCTAAACAAATCACATTAAACTGCCCTTATTCTAGTATACTGATATAAGATAGTCTGTGTCTCTCAAGTGGATGGTGATTGGGAACTAAAATACTTTAAACCAGTAGTTCTAGAGTTTTGGATTTTCACAAGTGAGTAAAATTTGAAAAAAAAAAAAAAAACACACACACACAAAACCTCACAGGGACCATTGTTACAGGATTGCTACCTTTATATTTTACCGATCAAGAAGATTGTTTTAAAATGTCATCTATTACTATCATCTCATTTTTTAAAAAAAAAAAGAAAGGCATTTCAACACTAAAAAAATAGAAGGATCATCTCAGATTAAAGGATAGCCTTTCTAGTCAATCAATATGACTTTATGAGAAACCCATCATGTTGTTCTTATGGCTCTCATTTCAAATTTCTCTCTTTCACATTAGACCAGTTCAGGTTAGGCAAACTGGTGCTTTAACATCTATTTATTTAGAGTCACCCTCCCATACCACGTGTGAAAGATTTTACCCTAAGGTGACCCACTGAGTCACGCCTTTGTATTAATATTATCCTTCTGGAAAGCCAGGAGGATCTGCCCAAGGACACTAACGAAACAGTGTCCACAGAGTGTGTGCTCTGAGCCGCAAGTCAGACATTCAGCTGCACTGTTGAATCCTGCGATCCAAACATTCCTAAGGGAGCCGGGTGGGGTGAGGTCTGAAGTGGAGACCGGGATGGTAACAACCATAATCACAGTTAGTACTAGGAATAGTGCGACATACGGATTTCACAAAAGACCTCCTCCCACTGTCACATGAGGTCCTTTTAATGATCTCCCAACAGCAGGTATTATTAGCATATCCATTGTACAACCAGGGAAACAGAGCCTTAGAGAAGTTAAAAGACATGTTCAAGGTCACCCAGTCAGTAACAGGAGGGATATTTCTTTGACTCAAATCTATTTTCACAGAGTTTTACAAAACAGCAATTTCACAAAATGATGAAAACTGCCCAGCACACTTGGGGCTTGGATGCATGACTTATAGAAGTCATAATCCTTCTGTGCTTTCCCTCCTGAGCTAGTAAATGTGACACCGGTCCTTTGAGAATGATGGCATGAGGATCCTCAGTCTGTCCTTTCAGTAGTCACACCCTGCCTACTTTGGCCTTGAGAAATAGAGACATCATTTGTAGTGAATTTTCTCAAAGAAGGATAAATGAAAAAATAATGCATCTTTTCTCTTTCTGTCCAGAAAAGGCCCCAAGACATCATCTCCTAACTGCAACGTTACCCTCTGCTTCCTATTTAAACAACAGAAACTTTCTACCCTATAATGCCCAGTAGTTAAATGTCAATTTTTTGGCTTTATAGATTATTTTTCCCAGTTCCTTTCATATGTTTTTTGCTTCTTATTTTTCTTTAACCAAAGTGGTCATTTAGGAGAAACATGCTGGGAACTAGACTGTTTATTTATTTATTGCTTTCCAAGGGCCAGGCACCGTTAGGCCCTTCACAAATGTTTTCTCATTAGATCCTTGCAACAATTCACCCAAGAAAGTATCATTATTATTATTGTTATTCCTTTTATTTTCTAGCAGAAGAAACAAAGGGTCAAGAGAAGAAGAAACCTGCTTAAGATGATTCAGAAAAGCTACGAATGGAACCCAAGTGCATGACTCTTTAGTCTGTTTGTCCTTTGGTCCTTTCTTCCTTCCTCCTTTCCTCCCTCCTTCTAAATACATGAACAGATCTCCGTCACTTGGGATAGAAAGTTCTGGTCCTATCCTAAGGAGCATCAACGTGATGGGAAATATGAAAATCCTTAGGGTTGCAATGGAGGAAAGCACAGGAGTTGTGGAAGCCTGGAGATGTCCGTGGGGTCAGCTGTCAGGGAAGGCTCAGCTCTGCTCAGCTCTCCAGGAGAGCAGGGGACAGCAGGCAGGAGTAGTTTTGTGTGACACAGTGCAGATGCTGAGCTGAGTAGACTTGGGGCACTGCCAGTTCAGTGGTCAGTTTCCTTGGCTGCAGAATGGGAAGAAAGTACTGGCATGGACACACCTAGAGAGGGCCACCCAGACTGGGCCTTTCATGCAATGCTGAGGAACCCGGACTTAATTCACTATAGCCCAGGCTCACACATGTTGTTTTTCTACAGACTCGCAAGAGAGAAGACATACACATACACAACCAATTCTCACGCGTGGAAATAAAATTGTGCTCATTTCCCTGCATAATCTTAACTCTATTCCTTATTTTCCCTACTTATGAAATGAAAAAAATCAAGTCTCATGAGAGTTATGATAGGAAGAATCCTGTATCTAGCTTAAATTTTCTTTTAGGAAGCAATTTGCATTTATTCATACTTTACTATTAATAACAATGACTAGTGAGACACTGAGTCTGGACACAGCTGCCCCACACCGTACACCTCTCCTGGGGCATAAGACACCTTGCCTGGCTTCCCCGTGGAATCCTGCAGAGATCCCTCTAGCAGGCAAAACTCCCCCCTGCTCTTTTTCTGAATCTCCTGCAGAAGATCTCCAACAGCTGACATGTATAGAAGAATGGAGGTTTCCAGAAGCACATTTGGTAACCACCTAATGAATCAACTTTATTTTTAAAAGAGAGGAAAAAATAGATAAAAGTAGAGAATTCAAAACAGTAGGTGGTTATAGAAGAGGGTGCTTTGTATGGTAAAGGCAATGATTTGGTTCACAACAGTATCTGCCAAAGCCACGAGGCCCAAGTCCTTCCCCAGAAGTTGGAAACTCGCCTTACTGGCTTAGAAACTGACAGCAAGTCATTGTCATTCCATGTCTGTCACCTCACTTTCAAGCTACCAGTGACCAGACTGGAGCAGTGCCTCTGGTCCTTATGCTCAGCAGAGCTATGCATGTCATTAGGTAGAAAGAGGAAACAGTCCACCCCGGCATATGCCTCCTTGTTAGTAGCGTTGATGGAAGCCAAGCCCATCCCAGGACATGCTGCCTCCGTGGGCGCCGGACAGAGGCAGGCAGGTGCTGTGGGAACACCTGGAGGGTTATGGCAGAACCACAGTAACTGAGCAGAAACCAAATGTCTTCAGTGGATTCTCAGAGGGCAGCTCTCCTTAGTAGCCAACACAGGGGCTCTTCAATGAACAGCCCCAGCCTCAGGCAGTGGACATTCCAATCATGACCACCAGTCCTGCTGCCACAGCCCCAGGGGCAGTGAGCCATGCTCCATACACCCCTCTTCTCCCTGCCACCATGCATCTCCAGGCTGGATAGTGTGACACTAAGGGAAAAACTGGCTTTGGAGTCAGAAAAGGCTGGGTTCAGTTCCTGGATCCACTCCTTACTAGTTATGTGACTTTATATAAGCCAACCCCTCTCTGATTCCTTCCATACACTTCCAAAGCACCCTGCCTTGCACTGAGAACACTGCACTGTTACTGCTAGTTTGTGACTATTCTCAAGTAGACTACAGGTTCCTTAAACGGCAGCCTCCACTTCAGGCTTACTCACAGTCTTGTTCCCTGTGCCTTACACAGTACCTAGTATGCAGCAGTAGCTTAGCGAGTGTATGTAGATGGATACCGAATCACTCACTACCCCAAAGGATTTCGTGGAATGTGTAAAGAACCTGGCACAGTGTGCCATGATTTGAGCCCTTAATGAAGATTTTCTTTAATTACTCACCTGACCTCTCCCCTGATCACTGCCTGAGTTCTGTTGGAATTACGGCCAAACTTGACTAAAGACACACCTTATCAACCCCCTCAGTCTGGAGAATAGCATCAGCCTGTGCCCCATCCCCTTTTGACAGTGGCGGAAGGCTTTCTTCCAAGGGATGAACCATCCTGAGCCAAGATGCCTCCTGCTAACTAGTCTGTCCTATTTCCACGCCCCACCCAACAGCCAGGGCCACCCTGGTCATCAGTGCCAGCCAGGGTCACATCAAAGTGCCTGCATTCCTTAGAACAGCACCTCCCTGTGGGGAAGACCTGGAGCACAATCATTTTCCCTAGGCCTGCTTAGCATGATCAATGTTGTATAATTTTTTAAAACTTGATTTTTTACAAATTTCAAAATATTACGGGGGTATACATGTTTTGGTTGCATAATTTGCTTTTGTACAGTTTGAGTCAAAGTTATAAGTTAAAAACTTGATTTTTGTCTCTGGCTCCAGGCACAGAGCATCAAAACCTCTTGGAATTGCCCCAGTGATAGGAATGCCTTTGTTATGCTAATGGGGTGACTCTTGGCAGGGCCCCAAGAGAGCTTCAGGGTAGGGGCTGGTCACCACAATGACCAACTAGGTGATTAAAGGGTGGGAACACTCAGCCAGGGCCCTAGGCCTCTGGGGAGATTCAGTTCAATCACAGGGTCAATGATTTAATCAATCATGCCTACGTAATGAAATCTCGATTAAAAAAAAACTCAGAACAATGAGGTCCAGGGAGCTTCCTGGTTGGTTAACATATCCCCGTACCAAGGGACACACAAGACAGAATAGGTTCTTGCGGCCCTCCCACCCCAGACCTACGAATCTCTTGGTCAGCTGTTCACTTGTATCTTTTATGATAACAGGGTAATCACAAGTGTGCACTTCTCTGAGTTCCGTGAAGCATCTAGACAATTATCCAATCTGAGTAGGGTCGTGGGAACTCCTGAGTTTTGCAATCAGCTGGGCAGAAGTGCATGTAGCTTGGGGATACCCAAGACTCGTCACTGGGGTCTGACGCATGGACAGTTTTGTAGGACTTAACCCTTAACTTGTGAGGTCTACACTTCATCTGGGTAGTGTCAGAACTGAATTGAACTGTAAGATGCGATTCAGTAGTGTTGGAGAATTGATGTGTTGGAAAATGGTGTTGGAGAACTGGTGTTGAAACACAGTCAGTTCCACCTTTCCCTGCCCACCTCTGCCACCAAGGACATGGCACACTTTGCAACCTGGCCTCTCTGACTTCAGTTCTGTTCAACAAAGCCTTCTTGAGGTGCCACACAGGTTCTTTGAAGAATGCTGGAAATAGAAGGATTTTATCAGCCACACCTTCCTGCCCTCCAGGCTCTCATTATCTAGGGTGAGAGGGGACAACAGATATTTAATATAAATAAAATCATAACGGTTAGGGTAAAGGAGTGTAATTTATTATAAAGATGGGATTATAGAGGTACATTCCTACAAAGCACAACTAATTTACAGTTAATTTAATTGTGTCCAGCTGTAAATTAATCTCTATGAAAAGCATAATTCATTAACATTCTAGAGATTAACGTGGAAGTGATGATGTTTTTGGTTTTGGTTTTTTATAAAAAGGTTGCTCAGAGGTTCGCAGGGTCAAGCTCCACTGGATCACTTATCTTTAATACAGCGTACACAATTGTTTCACCTTAATGTAACCTTGTTCAAATCTTACTTGTCATCTCACTTGACACGCCCATAGCAATGGCCACAGCTGATGGCTACCACCTGGATTTCCTTTCCCTCAATGGCCACTCCTTCTCAGCCTCCTCCACGGGTTCCTCTTCATCTCCTCAGCTTATAAATGTTGAGATACTCCATAACTCAGACCTTAAAATTCTTCTCTTCTCCGCCCAAACTCCTTATTTAAGTAATCTAATCTACTCTAATTGGTTTTAATACCATCTAAATGATAAAATCGCTCCAATGTCTATCCCTAGCAGAGACCTTTCCCAAACCCTGGGTTCCTTTATTGACGTGCCTACTCAACAAGTAAGCTTGGACGTGTAATCCACATCTCAAACTTAATGTCTAAACTAACATTTCTCTAACCTTCTCTTCCTCCCGTGTTTCCCATCTCAGTAAATGGCAACTCCATCCTTCCTAGTTTCTCAGCCCCAAACCCATGGAGACACTCTCGATCACTCTTCTTTCCTATGCCAAATCCATACTCCCCGTCAACTCTGTAGGACTTACCCATAAGACCCATGCAGAATCTGATCGGCTTTTCACCACTTGCTCTTTGGTCTGAGCCACACTCCTCTCCCTACACTCTCTCCTGGTTTCCACTTGCATCCCCACCCCACAAACGATCCTCAACATAACTACCAGAGTGAGCCTTTAAAAAGTACGTCCAATCCTATTACTCAAGAGTGGTAATATACATCAGTGTTTACAACAGAGGAAACAGGCCTGGAAAGGGTAAGTAAGTCATACCACTAATAAGTGGTAATTAGTAGTGGCACGCGGATGATTTAAGATTTAAACCTAACTCCACCTGAATCCAAAGCCCCTGGTCTTCATCATCACTCATACTGCCAAAAAAAAAAACAATTCATTCTTTAAATACAATACACATTTGCATCCTAAGCCTTAGTGGAATTGAAATGTACCATATTTCAAGTATAGTATAGATTCATCCATGCATTTATCCATTCAACAAATACTGTTTGCAAATCCATTATATGGCTGCCACTATTCTAGGGCTATGGATTCAGCAATGAACATTAAATACTGTCATCACAGAGCTTATAGTCTAATGAGGGAGACACACAAAAAACAAGACAGATAATGTCCAGAGGTGATGAGCTACAAAGAGCAATAAATCTGGGTAAAGAGAAAGGGAGCAACAGAAAACAGCGACAGCAAATAAGTGGCACAGGATGTTTTTAATGTGCTGAAACAACAACAAGAGGCCAGCTGTACTGAAAGAGAATAACTGAGGGTGAGTGGAAGCAGTAAACATATCTGATGGCGACCAGTTAGGTTACAGGCGTTAGGCATGACCTGCCATGTAACCTGAAACGGATGCAGCAGAAGTTCTTATTCCTGAAGCATTAAAGGGAACCTTTCACCATATTCTAACCTTTCATTATATGAACAGATTGATGTATCTTTAACAGTGTCTGGCACATAGTACATGCTCAATAAGACTTAATATATGGGAGCATAAAATCTGCAACTTTGTTCTCCTTCAAAATAGCCTTCACTATTCTTGAGTATCTGCATTTTGATATACATTGTAGAATCTGCCAAGTTATACACACAAATGCACCCGCGCATGTTAGAAATTTGACCCGAATTGCATGGAAACTATTATTTCATCTGCAAAAACAACATTTAAAGTGACACCAAAAAAGATTTGTATATAGAATACACAAAAAACTATATATCAATAAGAAAAAAGGGAAACCATTCAATATAAAAATAGCATATGAACATAAAATTTATAAGAGAAAATTGAATGGCCAATAAACATATGCAAATAACTTAACCTCAGATGTAGTTAGGGAAATGCAAACTAAAACAAAGATGAGGAATCATTCTTTACCCATCAGATTGGCAAAAACTAAAATGCCTGACAATACAAAATGATTTAACTATTGCTTTTTACAGGGAGTGTTGGGAACACTCATACCCTGCTTGTGGGTGTACAAATTGGAAAACCCACTTTAAAGTATTTTAAAATATAATTTGGCAACATCTAGTAGAACTGAAGATGCATATATAGTAAGACCTAGCAATCTGTTTCCAGATATTCACCTTGCAATATCCTCTGACATGAGGCCAAAAGATAGATAAAAGAATATTTATTAAAGCTTTTTTTTGTTACAGCACCATATTGTAAACTACCTAAATTCCCATTATCAGAAGACTGGGTAGATAACGTACCAGTCTGTCAGATACACATAGCCGACTACTATATAGCACTTAAAATGAATAAACTAGAACTACTTATATCAACATGGATACATCTCAGAGGCAACGGTAAGCCAAAAAAGGAGAGAGGTATATCTGTGCGCAGTATGAATCTGGTTTTGTAAAATTCTAAAATACATACCACTTAAAGTACATTTTGTTTTAGGTATATATTATAATATGCAATAAGAGATTTTTAAAAGCCCTCTGCAAAATGTTAAACACCAAACTCAAAATACTGGTTTCCACTTAAGGAAGGATGGAATGGGTCAGAGTACGAAAACCACAGAGGGCTTTACTGGTGTCTTAATATTTTAATTGTTAAAGAAAAATAATCTGAAGCAAATAAGGCAAAATTTTAAGCTTTGCCAAATCTGGACGGTGAGTTTGCTGATGTTGATTATATTCTTCTCTATAATTATGTGTAAACTACTCATAATTAAAAAGGCAACAATAAAACATCAGGATGGTTTTATGGGGTTGCAAGTGAGACTTTTTCAACATTCTGATGGCCATCTGTAGAACTGTACAGCCATTTGAATCTTCCTAAAATTATGTTTTTTGCTTCCAAGCAAAAGGAATCACATTGTATTATTTTCACTGTCAGAAGAATTAAATTTGCCTTTTTTCCATGAGCGGTCACTTTGTGTTAAAGAAAAGTCTTTCAATTAGCCTCTGTCTGAAATGAGGATCCCCAACACGATGCTCTAAATGTTTCTCCAATCATCCATAGGAAATTTGCAAGAGACTGGCTACTCCTTGATTTATGCAGTTCTCACCTTCCTTATTTGGTCTCTGTAATCAAGATTTGTTTACTGAAGCATACATTTCCCCCTCCTGACACATAAAAAATACATGGCTATTGCATAGCCCTTCCTAGGTTAGTTCTGAACTCAATGAACACCCCAGTAATCTTTCTTGTGATTGCAGATGATTTCTCCAGCAACTTAAAATTGAGCTCTTTAGCTCTCATTCTGACTTTTTATGCAAGCTAACAACTCCTCTGAAATTGTGTAAGATACTACTCAGAGACCGCTTTAACCATTTGTGTTGTTTTCAACATTGAAGATGTGTTTTTAAAAAAGTAAAAATTTTCCTAAAGATGGTAACTACCACCCCTTTGGAAAAAATAAAACAGCTGCTAAAGATGTTAAGTGGATTAAATGACAACAAAGATATCAAGTGTACTTATCGCATCTTCAGAAACAATGTCGTCTTGTTAAGGAAATGGGATTACTAAAATTAAGTGATTATATAGAAATGAACAAGTATCATTTCTAATTTCCTGTTTTGGATTTGCTGCTGACAAATCCTCAACCATGCTATTTCTTCTTTCTAAAAATAGAGATTTCTGGAGGCAACATAATGTTCTCATACAGAACATGTGCTTTGAAGCCAGACAGACCTGGGTTCGAGTCACAACTCCACAAATTAGCTGGTAACTTTGTGGAGTTACTTAACATCTCTGAACTACAGTTTACATTCTGTCGTAAAGTGGGGATAATAAAAGCATCTATGTTAAGAGAATCTGGAAAGGATTAGCTGAGATGATGAATGAAAATGCTTAGAAAAATGAACATATTAAAGATGAATTAATAATTATTATTTTTAGCTGCCATAAATGTTAGCTGTTATCATCAGGTGACACACACAGTTGACACATATGAAACCTTACTACTATTTTCAATAGATCACCAACCAAGCGTTCCTGAGTCCTATATCTCATGTGTAAAACTGAAATATTAATAAAGGAAAGTACACACATTCAAAATATCAGAGAACATTTTCTTTCCCGAAACTGGGTTCAATATAAGCATCTCCAAAACATTTAAGCTGGAGTACACTGGATGCCTCCCCTGACTCTCCAAGACAGAGTTGGACTTTCTTCTTCTGGATACCCATGGTTCATACGTTCGTATTTCTAACATAGATATAACCATACTGGATTGTCATTTACTGTTTTTCTGTCTGCTACCTATCTACTTCTTGCACTCCTTTCTGAGCTCCATGAGACTGTCTCTTTCATGTCTGTATCCCCTATATCAAGCACAGTGCCTATCAAACTCTGGGTGCTCCATAAATATTTAATGAATGACTAGGAATAAGAAAGAGAAAATAAAACAAGTGCTTACTGATTACCTGCTGTGTGCCAGACACAGAGCTAGGCGCTTCACATACATCACCTGATCCAGCCCTCGTCACACTGGGAAGTAGGCACTGTTATCAACTGCATATTAAAGATGGAACAACACGATCAGAGATAAATCACCATTCAAAGGTATGGAACTAGTACATGATGGCATCAGCATTCAAAGTCACTTTGTTTTGATTCTAAAACCCTTATTCTATTTACTAATCTATATCACCCACCTTGCAGAACGAACTCTAGTTGGGAAAAGGGTACCCAAATGCGCACTTGTAGGATAAAGACTCTAATGCATGGGACTCCAGCAGTGAAGCACGTCTGTTTCTGACTCATCCGGCCTCCTTTCTGACATTAGATTCCCAGCCCGCCATCTCTTTGCTGCTTCTCCTGGGTGTCTGATTCAGTGGCTCATCCCCCATCTGCAGAGTCTCTCCACTCTGCCTATGCTGACCTCCCCAGATTTCAACTCCTGGCAGCTTAAACTTGAGATATGAGGTAAGCCTCCAGGTTCTGAGCTCTCTCCGCACGCTTGGTGGCCACTGCCCCTTTGCCCCATCAGGACATGTGATTTAGGAACTGGCCTATGCCCCAGGTTTTTATATAACACACAAGACCCAAAATGAGACCAACAGTCTAGGGGTCTAAAGAACCCAACAGCAACAAACCCATTATTACTCCCATAACACTGTACCACTTTTCAAAGGCAGTGGCCACACTTTTTTTTTGCACAAACCCCATCAAAATAGGCAGAAAATACAGTAATAGCTGGTGATGACCTCTTCATATTAAATGATAGACATTCATTTATTTATTCACTCAATCATCCATTTATTCAACAAATATTTACCACAACTGCTACCTGCAGGGCATCGTGCTAGACAGTGGGAGCACAATAGTGACAAGACAGATGGCTCCCCTGTCTCATGAAGCTGACATTCTTACCAGACTTTTGAGCACTAACAGATTAAATGTACCTTAGAGATCATCTAAACATACTTTCCAAGGGTCAGGGAGAAAACTGAGCCCCAGAAGTCGAACAGCTAGTAAATGGCAATTTCCCTCCCATCTCCCAACTGAAAGCTCTTTCCAATACACCAGATGGCGCCCATCTGAAGAGCAACATGTGAGCTGACATTTATTAGGCGCCATGAAAGCGGAGACATTTCAAAAGGCTTGGCATTTGGGGAATGGAGATTTTTAGTCCTCAATTCCACTGTCAGCAGCTCCACCAGAAGCAATGGAAACTAATTTGACAGTGGAGTGCAATTCCTTTAGAAAGACAGCAGGAGCCATATAAATTTTTTAGAATGGGACTGTCATTAGCATGACCATGTCCAGTAAAACGTTCAGCAGGCAGCCAACACTTCTGAGGAATTTCAGCTGCCTTCCTTTTTCTCCTTGAAGGTTTTCATTGCATGATACATTATTAGTAGAACTGTGCAGGCTGTCTGGAGAAGGGGAAACTGTTTTAAAAACAAAGCTGAGTAGGAAAACCAGAAAGACACTGGCATCCATTCCTGAGACTAAGAAGGAAAACCAAGGGCCAACAGTCCAGGTTGGGATCCCACTCCGAGTTACCAGGCGCCCTCTACGCGCTGTCTTTTATCGGCCCTTCTCTGGCAGCTCGGCCCATTCAGGAAGGATGCACCTGTCTCAACGATGCAGCTTCAAGTTTCTGCTCACATTCTTTTCAAACTTATTTTAAACCTGCTGCTGTCAGGCAAGTGGCATGGCCTCCCCTACCGTCTAAGAAAAGAAAGAGAAACTGCGTCCTGGGTGGTGAATGGGGAGGAAGGGCACTGGGGAACTGATTCACAAACTCTGAGAGCTGTCAGTCACCGCAGGTGTAGGGGTCACACCGCCAGGTGCCAAAATAGGGTGATTTAGGAGGAAGGTAGGGAAGCATGTCCACCAACCACCACCCAGCACAGAGTTACAGCCGACAGAACGAGTGAGAGCAGTCTCAGAGTTTTAGTTGTATTAGCGGGTCAGACTCCCACTCTGCCATCTATCCTCTGTGTGCTTCTAGGCAAGTTAGTTGACCTCTCTGGCCTCTCTATCATCATAAGTAAAATAGAGGACATCATTAACTAGCGTAGAGGGTTTTGTGAGGATTTATGAAAGTCACACCTATGAAACTGACTAGTATGATGTCTGATACATACTAGGTGATCAGAAACTGATAGTTGGGTCTGACACAGCAGACGTTCTTTGCAGTAATGACAACATTTGCACATTGAGGATTGTGATGGAGATTAAATGAGATAATGTATTTAATGGGCCTAGCACAGGGCCTGGTTTATACAAGGTGCCTGAGATATATATAAACACTCTTTCCTGGAGTGTTTATGGTTTAAATGGTTGTATGTCCTTTCATGTAAGCATCACACCAGTCACATGAGGTAGATAAGAGTTGCCGTTATCTGCATTTTACAGATAAAAACTTAAGGTTCAAGTAACTTACTGGATGTTCCTCACTAAGTAAGAGCAGAGTCAAAGCTCGAACCTAAATTTCAGTCCCTGGGCCAGTGTTTTCCATCCAAGAGTTTCAAAGAGACAAGCTCCCTGTACAAGGCTGCATCACGTCCACTGCATCTGCCACAGTAAGCACGATTTAACGGCCTGTGTTTTAATCCCCTTAACACTAAACTTGCAGAATAGTGTAGACTCATCACAATGCGAGTATCCCACCTTGCTGCAGAGTGCATAGCTTGGAATTTATAGCCCACTCATTAGGAGTACACACAGAGCCTGTTAGCAACATCTGTCTAAATAGAGGCCAGTATCTCCTTATCTCCTGACCTACGTTATTCTGAAAATTATTAACTCATACGTGGGTGCAGTGCCCTGGTATCTGGGTTAACATCTTGAGTCCAAAGGTGTTTGTCTCTGAACCCTGAGTGATCTCCAAGAGTTTTACACAAAGGAGAGGAGAACAGAATTAGAGTGAGGACCCAAAGGCTTCTGCAAAGCTCCTTAACACTCAGTTGGCCTGGGGAGACTGGTTTGTTCATCATTCATTCATTCACACATTTGCATATCATTCGTTCATTAGTGAGGAATCCATTTATTCTGCCTATATCTTTCAGCTTTCTCCTTTGCCAGAAACAGGGATTCAATGGTGACTAAGTCAAGTTCTAGCCCCCAAAAAGCTCACGGTTGTGTAGAAGAGACAGTTTGGTATAGCAGGACCTGAACAGTGCTCCAGGAGAGTCACAGGAGCACAGGGAAGGAAGGGGCCAACTTTGAGCAGATGGTTAACCAGGGCCTTGAAGGACAAGCACAAAGAATGCTGGCAGGAGGGAAGCGGGTGGAGTAGGGGATGCATTCTCACCAAAGGGCTAGAAAACTGGAACTTCACTGCAGGACTGAAAAATGGTGAATTCAGTACAGCAGAAGCACAGATGGGACATGGGACGGAGATGGTTCAGGAGGAGCAAATAAAGAATGGTTTTCTACATCATGGTAAGGAGTTTATCTTTTCTTCTCAGGGGTATAAGAAGCCAATGACTCCATGGAGTACTATTCAGCTATAAGAAACAACGGTGATACAGCAGGTGTGTTTTCCTGGATAGATTTGTCACAGATTTCAAAATGTCTGTGCTGGGATGCTCTTGGTACCTGGATCGGGTAGGTGAGAGGCTCGATCCCCTAGAGACGTGGCTGGCCATCCACCAGATGTGCA
>CAUYRT010066918.1:0-23425 GCA_963574885.1 Lepilemur ruficaudatus | reverse complement strand
GGGCTTGGAACTCAGAGAATAGGTCAGTCTGGAGATAAATATTAAGTTATTAAGAATGAAATATCCCAATTTCCTTAAGTACTAAGTTTGACAATTGATATCTCTGACATTTCACTTTGACACTTCTTTTTTTATTTTTATTATGGAGGTACATCCTCAGTTTTTCAAATGCTTGGTTTGGCTTCTGATTATATTTCAAAATTTGTTTGAGCAATTTTTGTGATACCATGAATAAGTCAAAAATTCATGTTATTTTCAAATATGAGTTCCATTTGCAACAAATGCAGTGCAGACAGCTTGAAATATCAACAAAGTGTTTGGGAAGCATGTGGCTAATGAATGCACAGTACATGAATGGTTTCAGAAGTTCCAGTCTAGTGATTTTAATCTTGAAAATGAGCCACATGGGTGACCTGAAACCAAAGTGGATAGTGATGAGCTAAAAGCTATTGTGGAAGTGAATCTATATCAACCTATATATGCATTAGCAGCAAGTTTTGACATTACTAGTCCAACAATATTTGACTATTTAAAACAAATGGGCAAGGTAAAGAAGCTGGATAAATGGGTTCTGCATGAATTAAACAGGCATCAGAAGAGAAATCATCTCTAGGCTTGCCTTTCTTTGCTGTCACAACATAAAGGCAAACATTTCCACATTGCATTGTTACGTGTGATGAAAAATAGATTCTTTTTGACAATTGCAGGCATTTAGCACAAAGGCTGGATAAAGATGAAGTGCTGAAACACAGTCCAAAACTGAATATTCATCTAGAAAAGCTAATGGTGTTTGTTTGTTGGTTCAGCACTGGTATTATCCACTACAGCTTCATGAAACCTGGTCAAAAGATTACAGTGGATGTCTACTGCAATTAGTTAGACAAAATGACAAGGATGCTTAAAATAAGCAGCCAAAATTGGTCAATGGAGATAGGCCAATACTCTTGCAAGACAGTGCTCAACCACAGTCCCACAAACAATGCTGCTCAAACTATAGAGGCTGGACTTGGAAACTCTCTGTCATCCACTGTATTCACCAGACCTTGCACGAACTGACTACTACTTCTTCCAGGCTTTGGACCACTTCTTGCAAAGAAAAATATTCAATTCTCAACAAGCTGTGGAAATACCTTTTGTGATTTCATTGTCTCTTGCTCTCCAGGCTTCTTCACTGCTGGCATAAACGAGGTACTGTTAAGATGGCAAAACTGTGTCGATACTTCAGGTGCATACTTTGGTTAGTTGTACTGCTTCTTGCTTGAGACATAATAAAATACACTTGTGATTATAAATCAGACATTTCATATTTAACAACCTAAATATTTGTCATCAATACAAAGTAACCAGTGAAAATAAAGAGAGAAGAAAAATTTTCAAAGACTAAACCTAGGGAACTCCTGTATTTAGAATCTGGAATTGAAATGTATATACAGCCAACAAGACTCAAAAGGAGTGGCCTGCAGGGTAGGAGGAACATGGGGAGAATGTGCCTCACACAAGCAAGTATTTGAAGAATGAAGAGTGGCTGTGTGAGTCAAATGTCACGGCAAGACTGAGGAAGATGAGGACTGATAATCATCCTTTGTATTTGGTGTCCTTCAGGGGAACAGTTTAGTGAAGTGATAAAGTGCAAACTAGTATAATCTCTGTGGAAAGTAATACAGACATACCTCAAAGAGCTACAAGTAGATCTACTATTTGATCCAGCAATCCCATTACTGGGCATCTACCCAAAGGAACAAAAGACATTCTATAAAAAAGATATCTGCACTCGAATGTTTATAGCAGCACAATTCACAAGTGCAAAGATGTGGAAACAACCCAAGTGCCCATCAGTACATGAGTGGATTAATAAAATTTGGTATATGCATACCATGGAGTTCTACTCAGCCACAAAAAGCTATGGTGATCTAGCATCTCTTGTATTATACTGGGTAGAGCTGGATCCCATTCTACTAAGTGAAGTATCCCAAGAATGGAAAAACAAGCACCCCATGTACTCACCATCAAATTGGTTTTAATTGATCAACACTTATGTGCATATATAGTGGTAACATTCATCAAGTGTCAGGCAGATGGCGGGGAGGGGAGGTGGTTTTAATCATAACCAGTCATGTGAGTTATAAATTGGTAAATATTTAGCCACCAACTCTCTGGGGAAAAGAAAACATCCTGATTTATAATCATTGCCAATTACTGTAGTGTAAATACTTTTGCCACAGCCAATTTCAAGCTGTTAACTGTTTTAACAACCAGTTCGCATAGTTTCTGAATATTTAACAAGTAGCTCTCACAAGCCAGTAGGAGCTGGTTCCAGCACACCATTGCCGTTGTAGTTTCAAAATTACAGTCTCTCTGAGGACTCTAAACTCCTTGAAGACAGGAAATGTACCTGGTCCATCTTTCTATCTCTTTAAGCACAGAGCACATTGATTTACCTCATATAGCTACACACTAAATATTTGGTGAAGGAAGGAACGACAGATGCTCTGATTAATGTCTGCAATAAATGACATCTGTGAGCCACTCTTCTTAGAACACACTTTTCCATTCTACTTGCCTCTTTGCCTCACATGTCTTACCTTAATGTCACTTTGTTAGAAGGACCTGTCCACTAATTCTATGCAAGTAGGTCCCCCACAATTATTTTATATCTCTGCACTGTTTTTTAATAGTACTCATCACAATCTGTCATTTCACGCCATTTGCTTATTTTTTTACCTATCTACCCCACCAGATTATAATCCCCAAACAGAGCAGGGCTTGTGTTTGTTTTATTCTCAGTACATAATTAGCACTCAGAATTGTACCTGACCCATAATACACATTCAGTAAACATACTTTGAATAAATAAGCATTTTAACATGATTTATTAGTAAAAAGCCAGTTATTTAATTTAACTAAATGTTTAACCCTATTGGTAAATTTTTTTATTTCAGAATATTATGGGGTAAAAATGTTCAGGTTACATATATTGCCTTTGCCCTGCCCCAGTCAGAGCTACAAGTGTGTCCAGCCCCCAGACAGTGAGCACCACACCCATTAGGTGTGAATATATCAATCCCCTCCTCCCCCCTCCCACCTGCCCAGCACCTGATGAATGTTACTTCCATATGTGCACATAAGTGTTGATCAATTAGTACCAATTTGATGGTGAGTACATGTGGTGTTTGTTTTTCCATTCTTGGGATACTTCACTTAGTAGAATAGGCTCCAGCTCTATCCAGGATAACACAAGAGGTGCTAGATCATCATTGTTTTTTGTGGCTGAGTAGAAGTCCATGGCATACGTACACCACAAGTAAATTATTTTAAAATATATAATACCACCATACTTTATATCACATTTTTCTTACATAGGAAATTCATGTTGTTGACATGTTCGCCAACTTTATTTTCTCCATTTAGCTGTCATTGTCATTTTGAAACTGTGTAACATTATATTTCACAGTTTTGTATTCTACAATATTATCCATGTTCTCTGTGCTTATTATCTAAATTTACATACACATAATAACAGGCACATACACATTAAAGACAGAGGCAAATTCCAGTAGACAAAGATAAAGACCCTTATTCTACTAATAATCAGTAGAGAGTGTGAATTTCTATATGAAAATAAAATGTCGAAGACCCCTTTCCTGATATAGCTGCAGAGACCTCCAGCTTAGCATCGTACAGCCTTGCTTACCTGTTTTTCTGCCCTTTCCTCATGTTGTTTGCTCTGCTCAGGACATCCTCCTCATCACAGTGTCCACCCATCAAAATTCTACTCCTCAACACGTTTCATCTCTACTTCCCTGTCCAATTGTGAAATGTTTCTCATTTTCACATGTCACTCATTGAAAAAATACTTACTGCAAACATCTATGTCCCCAGCACTAAGCAATTACTAGGCATACGAAGATAAATAAGCTATAGCCCTGCCTCAGAAGCTGACTGTATGGATGGGGATCAGACCAGTAAGCCTTGTGGGCTTCACACAGGGTCAAATTGGGGGACTCTAATCAAGACTGACAATTTAGGGAATGATTCCTATAAAAGGCAATGCCACTCCTGAGCCATATCCTCTCTAGGTATGTTTTACTCTTCACTCAAGTCCCACAGGGTATTTATTAAATATTTTCCTTATGGCATTTTTAGAGGTCTATATTTTATTATAGATATTATGGGTATAAAATATATATTTTGAGGCAAGGTCTGGCTCTGTCACCCAGGCTGGAGTGCAACAGTGCAATCACAACTCCCCGTAACCTCAAACTCCTGGGCTCAAGTGATCCTCCTGGCTCAGCCTCTCCAGTAGCTGGGACTACAGGCACATGGCACCATGCCTGGCTAATTTTTTCTAGAGATGTGGTATCACCATGTTGCCAAGGCTGGTCTCAAACTCCTGGCCTCAGGCTTTCCTCCAGACTCAGCCTCCCAAAGTGCTAGAATTACAGGAATGGGCCACTGTGCCCGGCCAGTGTAGTTTTTATATATCATGGATATTCTTTTTTATATATGTAATTTTGTTTGTTAACACATCACCTTTATTTCTCATTCATGTCAATTAATTATTTGGCAGATGGCCAACCAGCTGACTCTGAAATATAGGCTCCTTCCTTATACTGGTTGCTCCAGGTACCCCACTGGCTCCTCTGAGTCTGGCCAGGAAGTGTGGAGAGAGAGATATCCATCAGAGAACCTCAGGGACAACTGCAGGACAACACAACCACCTACAATCCCAAATCCATTCAAATGGCCAGAGATAGGCACGTGGTCTCAATTAATTTGTACCTATTTTAACTGTGAGCTCAATAATACTATAATATTAATTTCTGATTTAATTGTGATATTCCCATTTGCAATACTGTAAAATTCTTTTCCTCTGGATAAAAAAAGTTTCATATGTTTCAATAATGTTCCTGTAGCAGTTCATGCACACATCTGGGAGATGATTCTTATTAACATTCCATGCTGGGGAGCGAGGCATCCAAAGAGGCATTTCTTCCCTGAGTTAAAAGTTTCGTCCTGGTGCCGAGCTAGCTATGGGCTGTCAGGAGGTTTGGCTGTTGAACATACACTTTCTGCCTTCTGGTTTGTAAACACTAATTCAGCATCTTAAAATGAGAATTTTTTTTTCCAGAATTTTGTGGAAATGTTGTATTTTTGAAAGCATTCATCCAAGAAAATAACTAGCTACAAACTTTATCTATGGACAATACCACCATGTTTCCCAATTTTTGCCTTTTAAAAGCAAATGCATTTGTGTTACCATGCCCCTTTGGCAGAAATTGTTCCTGGGTACACTCCTCTACTAGTGAAGGCCAGTGATAGTTGAAGAACTAATATTTTCTTAAACAATTGTGTAAATTCAGAATGGGCATAACCTCTAAAAATTGGGTGATCATACAGTTTATTATCTTCTAAGTAAGACTGTATAAGTTAGCATGAAGTCAATTTATCAACACAGTAAGAATTATGCATTGTGAAATTGATTGTATGACATAGATATATGAGGTGGAGAAGATCAACTTGTGCAATTAATATAATCCCGGGGAATCATTTGTAGCTCTAATCCACAGCATCTCTCTCACTTGTTAGGCACTGTGGTTTAATGAAAAGAACATACGTTTTAGAGTACCTGGCTTTCAGTTCCATTCAACCGTTTATAACCTGTGACCTTAATGAAGTTATTCCTCATCTAAATAAGGGTTTAAAATACCTATTGTATATGGTAATTATTAATTATAAGAATGTATATTCACCTGCAACAGTGCCTGACACAAGGGAGCCCCTTGATGGACCTATAATTCATCCTAATTATTTCGAAAGTTATATAATTATATGTATTTTATACAAATGCAGAAATTTTTGAACATAAAGAAAATTATAAAGAATATTTTCCATATGCTCTAATGCTAAAAGATGACCCGTGTATGACTTTGCTATGTTTTACATGTATCTTATGTATATGTGTGTGTCAATATTTGATATTATAAATGCTAATATTTCAAAATAATTTTGTGTGCTTTTTTTAACTTATTAAGATTGTTCCAACATTTTTAAAATGATTTATTCAAAAATAAGACTTAGAGTCCATTAAATAGATTTCTTCTTTTGCCAACCACCCACACTAAAATGAGCTAACACAGCAAATATGAAATTAAAAGGAAAATATGAATGAACAGACAAGATTAAAGGAATTTGGTAAGGGCAGGAAGCAGGAATGAAAATATGCTGAATGGCACAGGATACTCTACCTTCCAGAGCACAAGCCAGCCATGCAGCTGCTGGGCTAAGCATCACCACCTTCTTTGCTGGAATGTTGGGCCATCCTTGGGATACGGGGGGAGAGGATGGGTAAGCTGTGGCCATGAGGGACTCTCAGAGGGAAATGTCTATTTATAAATGAGTACAGAAATAATTTTGTATTTTGCCAACAAAAAAGGCAGAACACTGTATCCCTGTAGGATATCAGCCATGGCAGGAACCGGGCAGCCTGGCAAAGGTTATAGCAGAAAATGTTAGAGAGTCTTATCCAGACGCCAGCAATGAAATAAATAAACTAGAACTACTTCACTATTCCTTTCTATCAATCTGCATCTAATATTATCACATTATATCTATATTATATTCAGTGAGAGATTTTTTTAGAAGTATAATTACCAGACAAGGTGGAATGAATACTGTCATTTGTGTGAAAATATCATAACTAATTTTACCATTTCCTTTTTGTTGGACATTTGAGGTTTTTTCTGATTTTGTTATTGTATTTAACGCTGTATACTACATTACATATATTATATGTATTATATATAACTCCATATAATCTTTGCTCTCATCACTGATTTTGAAAATTATTTTCCTGGGAATAGTATTACTGGATAAACAGGTTTGAAAATCATTGAGATTTAAAGACATAATGGGAAATCGCTTCCACAAAGATAGCACCAACTTGTATTTTGGCTAGCAGCAATTGAAAGTGCTCTCAAGAGTACTTAGTAATACATTTAACAAATATTTGTTGTATTTACAAGGGGCCAGTAACCATTACAGTCTCCAGAGATATGGTGGCAAACAAACATCTCTGCTACCATAGAGCTTAACTTCAAAATAGACAAAAGCATTTCAAAACTGATGAGTGCCTTAAAGAAAATTAATCAAGGGAAGGAAATTGAAAGTTATTAGCATGTGAGGGTAAAGAACATTAGATAAGGTGGCCAGGAAGATCCCTCTGGGGAAGTGATATTTAATCTGAGTTCTGAATGATAAGAAGGATATGCCACTTGAAGAGTAACAGAAACAGCTTCCTAAACTAGAAGAACAGCAAGTGAAAATGTCCTGAGGAAGGAAGGGCTTAAGTTATTTAAGGAAGGAAAGAAAGCCAGTGTCACTGAAGGTGAATTAACAAGGTGAAGAGTAGGAAAAGATAAGAAGAGCAGGGTGAGAGAGGACCAAATAATGTAGTGTCTTCTCTACCAAGGGAAGATATTTACATTTTACTCAGTTATTGAAGAGTTTTTAAAAAGGACAGGGATATTGTATTAGTTTGCTAGGGCCACCAGAGCAAAGTACCACAGACCAGGTGGCTTAAACAACAGAAATTTATTTTCTCACAGTTCTGGATGCTAGAGGCCTAAGAGCAAGGTGTTAGCAAGTTTGGTTTCTTCTAAGGCCTCTCTCCTTGGCCTCCACATGGCCACTTTCTTCTGCTGTCTTAACACTGTCTTCTTTCTGTGCCTGTGTCCTAATCTCCTCTTCTTATAAGGACACCAATCATATTGGATCAGAGCCAACCCATATGACCTCATTTTACCTTAATTATCAATGTATCTTTAAAAGACATATTTGAATTTTTATTTCATCTTTTATTTTGAATAATATTAGTTTTTAATTGCTGATATATTGAGTTATCATAAACTTGGTGACTTAAAACAACAGATATTTACTATTTTACAATTGTGCAGGTCAGAAGACTAAAATGGGTCTCACTGGACTAAAATCAAGGTGTTGGCAGGACTGCATTCCTTCTGTTGGTTCCAGAGGAAAATCTGTTTCTTTGTCTTTTCTCAATTCTAGAGGCTGCCTGTATTCCTTGGCCACCTTTCTCCCATCTCAAAGCCAGTAACAAAGGGTTGAGTACTTCTCACACCACATTAACCTGACCTCCTCTTCTGCCCAACTCTTTCATTTTTAAGGACCCTTGTAATTACACTGGGCCCACATTCATAATCCAAGATAATCTCCATATCTTGCCATCAGCTGGTTATCAACCTTACTTCCATCTGTGACCCTTAATTTCTGTTTGTTATGCAGTCTAACATATTCACAGGTTCCAGGAATTAGGATTCAGCCATCTTCAAGAGGCCGTTATTCTGCCAAACACAACGATCAAAATTATGAACAAAGTTAAATGAATTGGATTGAACTTTCCTATAGAGGCATTGATAGAGCCCTAGTCATGCTTGTATCTGATATACAAGGCCATGAATTTGTTGGAGAACTAGAGTATGCACTCAATTTTAGTTTTAAAGCCCTAAATAGGACACCTTATTATAGGATACTTAGCAGTTAAGAACATACTCTCTGAAACCAGAGAACCAGCACCACATTATATGGCCTTTGATACATGACTAAGCCCTTCATTTCAGTTTCTTCAGCTGCAAAGTGGGGATGATAAAAGATTTACCTACCTTCTATAGGGTTCCTGGAATAATCAGATGAGATTAGCACTTAAACCTGCTAGGAGGATGTCTGGAACATGGAAAGGGCACAGGTACTAGGAAAAAAAGTCCTAATGTACTTAAAAGGCTTTTTCTACCTCCCCCAATATTATCTGCCTGGAGAACACAGAGAAAGAGATAGGAAGTGGGGTAAAATGGGTTTTCATAACTTTGCTCTGGTGCTCATATTGTTTTTTGGGGTGGAAGAATGAAGTCCCCCACCTATCCTACACATCTGATAAAGGGCTAATAACCAGAATCTACAAAGAACTCAAGCAAATCACCAAGAAAAAAAATAAAACAACCCTGTTAAAAAATGGGCAAAAGACATGAACAGAAGCTTTTCAAAAGAAGATAGACTAATGGCCAATAAACATAAGAAAAAATTCTCAATATCATTAATCATCAGAGAAATGTAAATTGAAACCACAATTAGATGTCACCTAACCCCAGTGATAATGGCTTTTATCAAAAAGTCTCAAAATGATAGATACTGGCATGGATGCCAAGAGAAAGAAACACTTTTACATTGTTGGTGGGACTACAAACTAGTGCAACTTCTTTGGAAAATAGTATGGAAATTCCTCAAAGAACTAAAAGTAGACCTATCATTTGATCCAGCAATCCTACTACTAGGTATTTACCCAAAGGAAAAAAAAAATCATATTATTGAAAAGACACTTGTACTCAAATGTTTATAGCATCACAATTCATAATTTTAAAGATGTAGAATCAACCCAAGTTCCCATCAATTCATGAGTAGATTAATAAAATGTGGTATATGTATACCATGGAGTACTACTCAGCCATAAGAACATGAATTAATACCTTTTGCAACATTCTGGATGGAACTGGAGACCATCCTCTTAAGTGAAGAATCACAGGAATGGAAAAACAGACACCACATGTACTCACTATTAAATTGGAACTAATCTATTAGCTCTTATGTGCACAAATGGAAGTAAAACTCAATGGAAATCATGCAGGTGGGAAGGGCAAGAGGGGATGGGTGAAATCATACCTAACAGGTACAATGTGCACTATCTAGGTGATGGACATGCTTACAACTTTGACTCAAGCAATACAAAAGCAATTCATGTAACCAAAATATTTGTACCCCCATAATATTCTAAAATATTTTTTAAAAAAGGGAAAAAAGATAGTTTGAATCCAAATTATTTTCCTGGACTCTGAGAAAGATGAATTGACCAGTGGACCTGTTCCTTGGAGAAGAGCAACCTCAAACTGTTCCATGAGACTGCTTTTCTTTGAGGTGACTTGCATCCCCTCATTTGATACAGTTTGATATATAAAGTGATAGAATTTGGAATAATGAATTCCACCCATTTTTTGGTACCCTAGGCTGCTCTGACATTCTTTTTAGCTAAAGCTAAAACATATTTAGCTAAAGCTTTGTTCTACCATTATCTTAGTTGGTAAAGAAGGTAAACATGATTAATATCTACATTGATAGCCATAAATATTTCCAGATATTCTAATATACCTAGCTCTGACACATACAAAAATCCATATCCTAAGCAATGTTTCTACAGAATTCCTGAATCAGAGGTGGTTATAAAATGTTAGAATAGAAAAGTAAGGAGACCTCAAATAATTAAAGAATTCTTTCTTAAACCTCTCTCTGCCACACTGGCCAGGTTTGAGATTGCACAGTCAGAAATTTTATGTTTTTAGTTTTTTAAGATATAATTGACGAATAAAAATTGTATGTATTCAAGGTGTACAATATACTGATTTTATATTATACTGTGTATTGTGAAATGATTAACACAATCAAATTAATAGACATATCTATCACTGCACAGTTACTATTATGTGTGGTGTGTGTTTTACAAATACTTAAGATCTGCTTTCTTAGCAAATTCAAGTATACAATACAGTAGTATTAACTACAGTCACCATGCTGTACATTAGATCCCCAAAACTTATTTATCTTACAACTGAAAGTCTACATCCTTTGACTAACCCTTCCCACCCCTAGCCCTGGAAACTACCATTCTGCTCTCTGCTTCTGTGATTTAAGTTTTTGGATTCCACATATAAGTGAGATCATGCAGTACTTGCCTTTACGGATCAAAGGCCTATCAAGTGGCAAAGGTCGTTTGCATTCTCACAATCCGCCTCAGCTTCTTTAAGACCATATTTTAGACAACTGAATGTAAGTCGCAAACTTATTGTGAGAAGATTGTATGCCTGTATTATTTTTTCTAGTGTTTAATGAATATTTATTACTTTATATGTATTCATATTGTAATTTGAATTACATGTACTGATCTGAAAGATGCTGAAAAAGTGATATTAATGTTGCTTTAGTGGTATTTAGATGTGGTATTTCCAGCATCCTCACCAAGTGGTTTGTGGACTCCATGCTCTATTTCCCAAGGCTGGATGAAAACAACAACCCCAAAACAAAACAAAACAAAACAAAAACACCATTATTTTATACCATTTTTGTAGCTAAACAATATGGAGAATGTATAAAGAAATTATGTTTATTAATATCAAGCAGCCTATATGACCCAGATAGTTTATTTTATTTAAGACCAACAAGCATTCAAGAGACATACTGTTATCCCATTACAGATTAAGAAAATGAGTCCAAGTTAAGCAACCAGCCCAATTCAGACAGCTGGTAAGCAGCTGAAGATGAATTCCTGAGTAATCATCTCTGAAGTCTTTGACTCCAAGCCCAGCTTCTAGTCACTTACTACTCTGCTTCCTTCAGATCTCGTTTTTCAAACTGAATGTGCTAGCTAGAGTGATGCTGCCTGATATGTATTAAGTACTGCAGTCAGTCTTAAATCAGAATTTCCCTGTGGATTTTTAGACCTGTAAATAGCACTCCATTTAACCTGGTGGTACATGATTAGAAAGCCCTGCACACTGGCAGCAATGACATTTCCATTACTCTGCTTTCTACTGATTCGGAATGTTATATGGATTTATGTAGTGGGAGTGACTGAATTACATGTGTGTGCCAGAGAGAGTCCAAAGAATATAATAAAATATACACTTAGGAAAAAGCCTATATCCCTGTAGAGTTCAATATTAGACGTTTTTTAAAATAATCTATGTGTACCTCACTTCAGACCTATTGTGCTAAAAAAAAAATCTCAAGTGGAACAAATCTACCATTTTTATTTGGCCAAAATTTATACAATGACCATTTCCACTCACCAAAGAGTCTAACATGGGTATGGAAAGATTATAGTTAGCCTATTACTGCTTGGAATTTTATATGCTAACAATAAACAATTTCTCTTGTATGATATTATTTCCATTCTACTAAGGTTTTAAAGTGTTTCTGCTTTTGATTATCTCATTTTATTGAGCAAGTGCTTATTCCTTTCCCTGAGAAAAGAATTCTTTTTCCACTTCAATAGTCATCCACAATCCTTCATAGTTGCTTATAGTCTAACATCTGGTATTTCTACATAAAACACCAGAAAACCCCTGAATCATAGTCAGAAGAACTAACTAAAATATCAAGTGGTGTATAAATGATATACTTCACAGAAAGGGAAGAAAAAAACCTTTTTCTGCTTGGTATAACTACTCTTCAGAGATCACAAACAATGCCCACATTATTGTATCTGTGTAGAACAGATCCTGGTATTAAAGACCTGACAGTTCTTCCATTGATGTCCAAGTGTAATTCCTTTTAGAGAAACTAAAAATGAGCTCCTAACAGGCTTACTCACTCACATACTCCATTGTGTGGACACACTGCAAACCGGGGCAGAGCACTGAGACTTGACCCACTTACCACCGTCAGATGGTTCTGATCAATGTCTCGGGCCTGTTAAAACCTTGCTATTAGGGGATTAAGGGAAATAACAGATTCCTCCTGTAACAGATTCCTCTCCAGAGCCTTTGCCTTTTCTTGGGACAAAATGGGAGTTTTTTTAGTTCCTTCTACAAACTTATGCCAATAAAATTACATACTCTGGTCCTATAAAATGTAGCTAAACTTGATACAGAAACCAGTCCGTAAAGATCCTCAGAATTCCTATATTTTTACCTAACAATAACATTTTAAATTCAAATAATGAAAAAGAACTATTCTTTGTTCATGCAATACATTTTCTTGCCTAATAAAATAACCAGAGTCCCCCAGAGCTCATGTGTTTCAGCAGTCTACACATACAAAGACCACAAAGCCAACATTAAGTGATCGAGACCCCTGAGTCCTGGTATTCACACTGCTTGCCCCCGTCCTTCCTCCAGGTCATCCACCTGGTCCTCCGAGGCCTTCCCAGCTGCTCTTTCTGTTCTCCTTCTTGGCCACCACAGCCTGTCTCCCTTCCTGTTTCTAATGAGTAGATAATTTATTACTCGCCATTTCGTATTACACAGCCTCACTGTGTGAGCCCATGGCTTCCTTTATAGGTGGTATTGCTAGTGTTAGACCAGTGGTCTCTCTGGCTGCAGGAAAGTGGTATTGATGATGCCCCTGGAAACTCAAACCACAGCCCAAGCTCCAGCTCCAACATGCAAGGTCCAGCCTCAGTTTGGCCTCTGGCCCACTTAACAGAAATGATCACTCAGTGACTGAACGAAGTCATTATTAGCCTTAGAGTATTTGTATGGGGCTTTGATACTTTCCACCTTTGTACTGGCACACATAACAAATTGCTCCTATTTTAAGGCAACATAAAATTATTTTTATTAAAATTATGCCTGTGCTTGATGATTGGACCAAACTCACAAAAAAATGATAAAAATTTGTAATTATTAAGAATATTGTGGTTGGTTTTCACTCTGATACTGAGCATCAGCACTTGAAAAAAATGTCTTTACATTTCCACCATGGCTGACCTTTCTACAGATGGGAGTTTATTTCTGTTTCTATTCAAGCTCTGACAATCAGTAAACCTCTCTTTACTTACACCTTCTTTTATTTTCCCTTTCTCTCTACTGTTTATAGCCAAGGGCTTGGGACAGTGGGTGCAGCAAAGATATCTTGTCCCCAGCCCTTCCCTAGATGCTTCGTTCCCTCGGGGACTCTGCTCCCTCTCTTTGATTCACCGAAATTCCATATGTCTCAGCTGCTATGTGGTCCCTGCCCAGCTTAGTCCTATGGGTTATTCATTTTTCCAGCCTAAGGAAAATTGTCCGATATCCTATAGTGTTTTGACTGGAACCTGGGTGGTCTAGAGAAATTATTTGCCTTTTGCTAAATTAATTCCTAAAGAGCATTTGCTAGCAAAGAAATTTGAATGGCTATAAGAGGGTGGTTAGATATAGAGGAAAAGGTAACCACAGTAAGGCACTATGTGAGAAGCTGGCATTTGTATATGAGGCTGCTGAAATTTCACAAAGCTGGACTGCCAACAATAACTTTTATTCAATGTAACATGAGTTCTGGTTCTATAAATATATTATTTTTTTTGAAATTTCTCTTTAAAACATAGAGCCCAAGAAAGGGAATTGTAAGCAAAATATTCTGCCATTAGAAATTTTGCATTTGGTTTTGATCCAAAAACATAAGCAGAAAGGTGGTTTGTTAATGTTTGTACTTCCTTTACATTGAGGTGTATTTTCTAAAATAACTTATAAGTTCTCTTCATGAGCTATTATTAAATACTGGAATCAGTAACAAATCAATATGTTCTATTTCTGGTGCCTAAGAAAAATAGAACTCTGCTAATAATTGCTACATTTGTGGATACGTAGAATTTCAATTCAAGAATTATGGTAATAATTACAAGTTTTTCAATGTATTCATTGATGGAATTTTTCCATATATACTCTGATTTTTCTGATGAATTATTTAATCTGTTTCAATGTGCTTTAAAATGGGAAGAAGTAAAGAATAGTTATAATAATATTAATATATGTGGAAGTAACATAGCGATCTTGGTGATTCAAATTTAGGTATACCTCTTGGGTAGAAACTGAAAGATCTTGTAACATTTACATTCTTTTGTATATAATTAAACCTTGCCATTGTATATAATTTTATATCTTTACTAGCTTTTCACATGATTAACATTTTTGATCCTCCTAACAAAATTATGAGGTAAATGGGATACATATTTTAATACCATTTTACAGATGAGAAAATTGACACCAGACAGGCTATACAGCTTTTGATTATAAATCATGCCTGTTGGCACTATTCATTAATTCAACAAATAGTCATCCCTCTACTTTCCCATCACTGTTCTAAACAATGGGAGTATGGCAACGAGTAAGATAGAAAATATCTCTAAACCTATGTCTTGTAATTCTTATCCCAATGCTTTATCAACTAAAGCACATGGGCTCTTTACTCTGGCCAAGCAATATTTTAAAAAGACTTTATAATTTTCCAATTTAATCCCAGGCTTTATCAGTTTATAGAGAATTGGTAGGGGAAAAAAAGAAAGAAAAAAGAAAAGCATATGATGGGCATTTTAGTGTGCTCTAAATAGCTAGATATAACCTAATATCACGTCAGAAGACAAGATTTCAAGGCATTAAAAAAATATTTTGGATTACTTAAAAAACACTGTAGTAATGTCTACTGGCAGGAAGATGACAAGTTACTTCCAACCCCACTGAACTACTTTACCAAGGGTGTGGTAACCCTTTCAGATCCTAAGTGTTTCTGCTTTATGTTGCTGAAGTGTCAACAGTGTAAATGGTGTGATGACCGGTGAATGCTGACATAGCTCAGGCAGCCAAAGACACTGTTCAGAGGTTTGTATTCACATCTTTCAACTTTTTAGGATAAAAGCTTTTCCAATTATTGTGTCCAAAATTGATTATTGTTATGTATTTCAACTGGTAATTGGTACCAAAACTAAATGATTGTTTGTGCCTTGGATACCTTATAAGCTCAGTGGCTATATAATTTATTGTCCAAACTGGCATACTTGACTATGAGATGGGGAGCTATAAGTAATTATGTTGGTTCAAGGACCATAAACTGGGTACTTTCTCAGTCCTATCAGGACTAACAGACAGCCTACTTATAAAGGCAGTCCCTTGGTAAGCAAATCACTAGAGTACATTATCCTACTTGTTTTTAAATGTACCAGTCTAACAATTATCTCAGAATCTTTTGAATACACTACTACTTTACTCCTCCAGTTAAACAAGAAATGGCCAGACTGAATCAATAGGATGCTTTTGGCTGTATGAAATAGAAAACCCAACTCAAACTAGCTTATTCAATTAATGGAATTTAATGTTTTCCTTTCTGAAGAGTTCCAGAGGTAGAGCTGGCCCAGGTAGGGGATTTATCCAGTGACCCAACATTGACACGAAGGACCTAGTTTTGCCCTCTCTGAGAATTCTACACTTCTTGGTGTAGGCTTCATCAGAGGCAGTCATGCCTCATGATCACCAGATGGTTTCCATGGTCTCTCAGTTCTACGTGTTCCTGTAGTAGCATCAGGTAGGAAAGAGTGTCATTTCCTTAGCAGAAAAAGTCACTATAGATTTTGTGTTTACACTGGCTAAACTGATATGACCATTTTCAAACCATTATCTGCATTCCAGGAGGATGGAATATGCTAATTTTCTTAGCTTGTCATACACTTCATCTTTAAAATTATAGATGGAGCCAGCTTCTCTGGTGTCCATATGGAAATTGAGAGCTACCAGGAAGATGGCCAGAAAGTAGGGGTGGGAATGAAGTAGATACAGAGGCTGAGAGGGCAATAAAAAACTACTGCTACCCAGACACGGAGAAACCTCTCTAAGATATTTGCAATAGAACTTGTGAAGAGGAACAGATATTAGAGACAGAACCTGAAGCTGTATAAAATGAATTAACTCAGAGTGTATGTGAAAGGTTGGAATCTGGGATATCTCCAGTATTACTGGTGTGGGTGACTGACAGGATGGGGCTATTCACAAAGATGGTACCACCACAAAAGAAGTAGGTATAGGGGACAGGAAGCTGGATCTGGGACATGTTGAGCTTGAATCGAACTTGGACTCTACAGGTAGACTCCCCTACTGGGCTTGTTTTGGTTTTTGGTTGTTTGTTTTCTGTCTGAATCTGGCAGTTGCTTACTTAGTATCCATTCTCCATTCTTCCGTATACTGTCAAGGTCAGAAATGTTCCTAGTTAGAAATATAAATTCCCCAACCTTCATTACATTTATGTGACCAATGAGACATAAAAAGAAGACGCTGGAAGTTGGAAATGCTCTTTACAGGGGTGGACCCAGCTAGCAACTGTATGTTTTGATTTTGCTCCTTCCTCCTTTTAGTTCCCTTTTAGCATGAGTCAAACAATGCACATCTGAATATAAATGTGGAGCTTAAGGAGACATCTTAGATATAAATTCTTCATATAATTAACATATTGTTAACTTGTGTTGAACATACATATTTGAACAACGTATATAACATTGGTCTGATGCAGTTTAAGGGATACAGAAGTGATATAAACACACAATCTTTGCCAACAAGAACTTGATACACACGTACTCACCATTAAATTGGTACTAATCAATCAACACTTAGGTGCACATATGGCAGTAACAGTCATCAGGTGTCGGGCAGGTGGTAGGGGGGAGAGGGGATGGATAAACTCACACCAGCAGGTGCGGTGCGCGCTGTCTGCAGGATAGGCACACTTGTAGTACTGACTTAGGTGATGCAAAGGCAATTTATGTTACCAAAGTGTTGATTGAAATACATTTATGATGGTTAAATGGTTTTTATTTACTGAATTGACCAGGGTTTTTTGGCCTGTGTGACCACATCACCTAACTATTTTGGCATCATCTGGGCACACTAAGGTTTGTTATTGTTATTTTTGTTGTTGTTGTTTTAACTCACAGATGATCACACCTCTGAGTTTGTAAAGTCAGTAACGTTAGACTTCTCTAGCTTCTTTTAATGCTTGTCTGTGCGCTGGTTTCTCAATGTGTAAAATGTGAAGCACAGTGTTTTTCAGTTACCTGTGGTAGTTTGTACAATAGCTAACTTTGAGATGCTATTAATAGAATAATACATTTTGTATTATATGTTTCAGTATTAACATTGTGAAACATTCTCCACAAAGAAAAAATAAGACAAACTGAGACAGAATTATAAAACTGGTATTAAACCATTTGACACCAGTATAGGAAAAATTGAAATAGAAAATTCCTACTAATTTCAGTCTTTTCTTTTTTATTTCAGGATAACATGGGAGTACAGACATTTTGTTTACATGTATGACTTTGTCTCAGTCTTAATTCTTTAGCTATTCAGAAACGGAAACAGCCATGCCACATCAGAATGTAAAATAATTACTTTAAAGTGGAATGCTGAATAAGACAGTGACATTAAAACTGGGTGTATTTTGTGGCCACAGTGCATGAACCAAGACTGAAATATATACTTTTTATACCAGTCATTTAGATTTCCTGCCATATTTGGTAATGCAACTTCTGCACGTGTCTCTGTGTGTGTGTGTGTGTGTGTGTGTGTCTGTATACACACATACACCCACACAAATAACATATACACACAGATATTTTATTTCCAAATTTATGTTTTTCATAATAGGGAAAAAATCATGAATCATTTCAAGCATTAACATGAATTTAAATCAATGGGTTTATTATCTCAAGAAAAGTAAAAGCTTACAAATGTTTTTAAGAGAAAGTTCAGATAATTTTTTTTATTTTAAAGGTAAATGATAGATAACATAATTCAAAAGGGAAAGAATGGAATTCACACAAAAAAAATACCAAAGTGGGTAAATATTTTTATGCACATACACCCATTCAAGGATTATGGAAATTTCATGATGTTTTAGTATTTCCCATAACTTTTGTCATAAGGGTTATTGCGCCAGAAAATACTTTAAAAAGTCTATCACTCATAGCATGGCATTTATCATTTGATAACATTACCTTGTATTCATATAATATTTTGTTTTCTAGCACTTTAACATTCAGTCTCTCATTTAATTCTGACCATACCCTATGAGTTAGACATGATAGATAGATAATGCATCTCCCTTTTATATGGGAGGAGATGCATTTGGAGAAGATAAGTATTAATAACTGCACTGGTGCTGCACAAAGAGCAAGGCAGTTTCTAAAGCATCTTCTGCAGTTGTTTCTATTACATCATCTATAAAAGCAAAGCTGCATTTTGTTGTTATATATATAGCTTTAATGCCCTCTAAAGCACCAATCACTGGCAAACCATGAATTAGAAAAATATTGACAAACTTGTGGGCACAACTCAGTCAAAGAGTTGATTCTTCTTAGGAAAATATAATAATTATCCTATTTTTCATGACCAAATTGTGGCTCTAAAATTTCTCAGAGACTCTCTTCTGTGAGAGCCAATAATATAGCTGTCAACAACCCCACAATGTCAGGTTTACCCTTTAAACACAAGATTGAGGGTAAAGCAGGTGGGATGCCACATACCCTAGACAACTCAATCCATTTCCCCGAATCAGTAGCCCTCAAAATTCCTCCTTACTAACGCATTTGCAAGGTTCCCCTAGACATGAAAACAATTCAGGAAACCCCAAGCCCCAGTCAAGTTGGATGAGACAGCTAGGTCAACCCCTATATTCATTTCTTATTTTCTCCCTACCATCATAAAGCCCACAAAAGTGTCCCAGTCTCTTCATGACACAAGCGTAGAACGGTTTCCAAGCTACCCAGAATGGCATTCCACATGGTAACTTGAGTAGGATGAAAGAAATGGCTGAGAAATTATTCATGCCTCAAACAAACTAAAGACCTTCCACCCTGCAATTTGGGCTTTACTCAACGTCCTACAGAAAGAGCTGCATTCAGGAACTTGGGTGGTCCCATATTGGCAGGGGCCAGAGGAAAAGTGAAGCAATGCATGAGGCACCAGAGACAAGCCTGCAGAATTAAATGCAAGCATGACACTAACTCATCAGTCCACATCCACCCCTTCCTGTTGTAATGCATGCTCTTTTAAATGTAGTGATTTGTTCTTGGACAAAATGTCACACAGTATGTTCTTTCATTCTTAAGTTTTCAATTCAGAACACTGTGTTCTAAAGGAGACCACAAAAAGTAATTGATATGGCCATGTGAATGGAAGAGAAATCATTTAAATTTATTTTCTTCTACTCTTACACTAATAGTGTTTAAACCTGTAGCATGAAATAGTAAAAGGACAAGAACGGTTAGTACCCAAAGAAGAAATACAAACAGCCAGTTCCATTAATAGTCAAAGAGATGCAAACCCAGCTGATAATCAAACAGTATTTTCTCATTTATCATATCGGAAAAAATTAAAAATAAGTGAAAATAAATAAAAAACATCCTATTTTGTCTATGATATGAGGAAACAGACTCTCATTAACTGCAGTTAAACATGTCAATCAACAAAACATTCAGGAAAGCAATTTGAAATTTTATCAAAAATATTTAATACATGCAGGAGGAAATTTCTGTGTCAGAGTATGCTGTATTTTGACATATTAACCACCAGAAAGTCTATAAGAGTTTATGCTCCAGTCAGAATATACATAGAGCTGATTAGATTTCTATTCTGATTGGTCAGCTCCATGCTGCACTACTTGTAAAATATTTTTGTTTTCACCACTGATTATATACCAGCACTCATTTAAATGTATCTTCCATACTAGGTATTAATGTAATTTTTAAATGAATAATTTGGTGAGTACTAAATGATAGTTCTCTAATTTAATTTTTATTCATGTAATTGTTGGTAATATTGAACATATTTTCATCTATTTACTTGACATTATAATTTTTCTTTTGTATATTGCCTATTTATATTAGAAATGCATCTCTCAGTGATTCATTAGAACTATTTATGCATTAAGAATAGTAACATTTATCATATATATTTTAGACTATGTATTTTATATTTTTAATACATACAAATTTTTAAAATTTTCTCTGAGGTCAAAAATAATTATTTCTTCATAATTTTATGTATAAGGCATTTGAAAATTTTCTCTGCAACACGACATTCTTCATTATGTTTGTTTTGGTATACATATAGAATTTTAAATTTTTCTTTGTAGTCAAACATCTCTATTCCTTTTAAAGTGATCCTATTTACTCAGAAAGTTATTAATGCCAAACAAAATAAATACTAGCGTAGGTTTAATTTTTTGGGGGGGAGGCACTTAGATGTTTAATGTTTGTTGAATGTATAAGTAAATGAATAATACATCTTATACTGTGTGAATAATTACTGTATTCCTTTGGATATAATCATTATAACCATTAACCTAAAGTATTTTATCACCGTAGAAGTTATTCATTTTGGTTGACTTGCTTTAAGAATTATTTTTGGCTTTCTTTATACCACTATAAGTTATTTAAGCTTCATTATCTTACCCAGATCATAAATTTATTTTTAAAATGATCATACTCAAAATGTACTATTGTTAAGGTGGCGTAAGATGTGGGCTACAGCCCTAAACCTACGATGAAGTCGATGCTATGGCACTGAGCCTCCTTGCACCAGGAGGTGAGAGAGTGCTACTCACTGGCATCCAGTGTCTCTCCCAGCTTGAAAATTGCAGAATTTGATATTCAAGAAAACATGTATGGAGGGCCATCATCTTATATATCTGAAATCCTTTGGTGCCAACTGGATTTAAGAATTCAGAAAAATTTGAATTTTGGACTCATCATATGTCCAATTTGGTCTGATGCAGTACCTTGAAATCAAGTATTTCTGTAGTGAAATGTATGAATAGTCACCCATATAAAGACACTAAATAGCCTTATGTCAGTTCAAGTCAGGTTGTGCTGCCAAGCTAGTTATAAAGTATATTTTGGTAGTCTGAACTTTTTGGCTTTCAGAATTGCAGGTAAAGGATCCTAGATGAATGACATTGTTGGTTTATATCCTCATGTGTCATTGTCACTAGAGAAAACTTATTTGAAGACTCAGCAAAATATGGTAAATCACAAAAGATGTACAAGTCAGTGGTATAATTGAATGCTATCATTCCCTTGATTGAGGAATGGTCCTCCTCATTATGTGAGGGACATTTTCTTTAACTAAGCTTTGGGGAGAGGGGATAACATAGGTTTAATTTTAGACATTTATCTCTTAAATCCAAGTGTAGTTTATTTTGATGTATGTGTGAAGTAAAGAATTTTTTGAACAGGGGAAAATAACTTTATTCATGATTTGTGACTTTATTTATAGCAAAACAAGTACTGACATGTGCTAGGATCTGTTTCTTAGCTTTCTGTTCTATTCCATTCTTCAGTTTATCCATGCTTTCACAAGTACTCATAATTACAGGTATGATATTCTCGCTTTTTCTTATCCTATAGTATCTCAGATGACATATCCCTGCTGATAATTTTCCTTTTCCAGCATTTTTGTCTATACTCACACATTTTCATACCTTCTGTACTTTTAAATTAACAAAAATAATAATACAATAAACTTTGGTTTAAATTGAGGAAAAAACACATTTATCATGATTAGTCTTCCTTTTCAGGTCTATGATACATAACTCCATTTACTCAAGTCCTTTAAAATAGTTATCAGAAAATTTTCCTTTATCATTATTATTTATTTCAAAATATTAGAGGGTAAAAATGTTTTTGATATATGGATATCTTGTATAATTCTTAAGTTGGGGCTTTTATTGTGCCTATCACCACAATAGTGTTCATCGTACCAGATAGGGGTAAGTTTTTATAACTCCCTGCACCCCTTCTTGGTTTCAATGTCCTTTATGTCTCTTTGTCTTCTGTGTGTCCATCTTTTAGCTCCCAATTATTAGGGAGTACATGTGGTGCGTGCTTTTCCATTCCTGAGATAATTCACTTAAGATAACGGTCTCCAGTTCTATCCAAGTTGCTGCAAAGGACATTACTTCAGTCCTTTTTATGGCTGAGTAGTACTCCATGAATTGATGGGCACTTAGGTTGTTGGTTCCACATCTTTGCAATTGGGAATTGTGCTGCAATAAACATTTGAATGCAGGTATCTTTTTGATAAAATGACTTCTTTGTCTTTGGGTGGATATCTGATACTGAGATTGCTGGATCAAGTGATAAGTCTACATTTATTTCTTTGAGGAATCTCCATAGAGTTTTTCATAGAGGTTGTGCTTGTTATTGCTGTATTTGCCTTTGGAGTCTTAGTCATAAATTCTTAGCCTAGGTAGAGGTCTAGAAGAGTTTTTCCTACATTTTCTTCTAGAATTCTTGTGGTTTCATGCCTTACACTGAAGTGTTTTACCCATTTTGACTTAATTTTTGTATATAGTGAGAGATAGGGATCCTGTTCAATTCTTCTACATGTGCCTACCCAGTTTTCCCAGCACCATTCATTGAATAGGGCTTCCTCTACCCAGTGTATGTTGTTTTCTGCTTTGTTGAATAAAGATCAGTTGGTTGTAGGTAGATGGTTTTATTTCTGAGTTCTCTATTCTATTCAATTGGTCTATATTTCTACTTTTATACCATTGACATACTGTTTTGGTTACTACAGCCTTATAGTATAATTTGAAGTCAGGTAATGTGATGCTTACAGATTTTTTCTTTCTGCTTATGATTGCTTTGGCTATTCAGGCTTTTTTTTTTTAATTCCACATGAAGCTTAGGATTATTTTTTCTAGCTCTATGAAATATGGCATTGGTATTTTGACAAGGATTATAAATCACTTTGGGCAGCATGGACATTTTAACAATGTTAATTCTACTAATCCCTGAGTATGGATGTTTTCCATTTGTTTGCATCATCTATGAGTTCATTCATCA
>CAUYRT010066916.1:0-31829 GCA_963574885.1 Lepilemur ruficaudatus | reverse complement strand
TTCTTTCTATTTTTAGTAGAGACAGGGTCTCGCTCTTGCTCAGGCTGGTTTCGAACTCCTGACCTTGAGCGATCCTCCCGAGCTTGAGCAATCCTTCTGCCTTGGCCTCCCAGAGAGCTAGGATTACAGGTGTGAGCCACTGCGCCCGGCCCTCTCTAGGATTTTAACACTTTTGTGTTCCTGGTTTTTATTTTGTTCTATCGTTATTCCTCTTTATCCTTGTTTTTTTGCCTTTTCCTTAAGTGTTTCCCTCACCTGTTCAAGTTCTGTTTTTGGCTCCCTTCTCACTTAGTACAAGGAACTTTAAAGCTGGAATTCTTGAATGAGTTCTTGGAGTCCTCCTGAAATTTTATGCAAAATTTTGTATATATGTGTATTTACTGGAGACAGGATCTGTAAATTTCATCAAATATTTAAAAGCATATTTTAACACTCTCGCCCCCATTCCCCCCCCAAAGGTAAAAAGTACTGCTCTGTACACATATTCCTTGGGTGATCTTTCTCACTCTCTGGCATAATTATGGAAGTTAGGAATTGGGGATGGGGCTGGTTTGGCTTCCTTCCTCAACCTCCCTGTGTATGCATGGTCTGAAGTACTTGATGAGAGTTTTGCAACAAGTCAGTAATTTCTTACTTTTATGGTGTTACACTTAAGTTATAGACCTGTGAGAGATTACAACATTATCTAAATCAAATGCTTCACATTATAGCTTTGACAACTGTTGTCCAGGTAAAATATTTGAAATCACATGGCCTGGAAAGTATTAGAGGGGAAAGATTGTTGTTCCAGGTATTGTGGTGCTAAGAGATGTGTTTCTTTCTATTATACAAAATATTTGAGACTCTGGTTGTACCTTGGTCATTGGGAACCTAAAGGATCTCTGAATATTTTTTTCAAAAAACAACGGAATGGCATTTTGCAGAGCTCGGTATAGCTCCATACCATATTTATTTCAAGGAGAAAATCTAAAGCAGGACTAATTTGTGAAGAAGATAGACCAAATGCACTATCTTTAAAAACAAAATTGTGACTTTAACAGTTTATTTATTTATTAACAAATGATCTCACTGTGATGTCTGAGCTAGAGTACGGTGGCATCATCACAGTTCACTGCAATCTCAAACTCCTGAGCTTAAGCGATCCTCCTGCCTCAGCCTCCTGAGTAGCTGGGATTGCAGGCATGAACCACTATGCCCATATAATATTTAAATTTTTTTTTGTAGAGATGGGGTCTTGCTATTACCCAGGCTGGTCTAGAACTCTGGCCTAAAGTAATCTTTCCACCTGGGGCTCCCAAAGTGCTAGGATTACAGGCATGAGCCACCATGCCTGGCCAATTGTTTTATTTTATGTTATTTTATTTTTTTGAGACAGAGTCTCACTCTGTTGCCGGGGCTAGAGTGCCATGGCTTCAGTCTAGCTCACAGCAACCTCAAACTCCTGGGCTCAAGTGATCCTCCTGCCTCAGCCTCCCAAGTAGCTGGGACTACAGGCATGTGCCACTATGCCTGGCCAGTTTTTTCTATATATTTTTAGTTGTCCAATTAATTTCTTTCTATTTTTCGTAGAGACAGGGTCTCGCTCTTGATCAGGCTGGTTTCGACCTCCTGACCTTGAGCGATCAGCTCAAGGCCTTGAGGCCTCAGCCTCCCAAAGTGCTAGGATTACAAGGGTGAGCCTCTGCGTCCAGCCCCAATTGTTTTAATATATTGGTAGAAATTGAGTATGCTCTGTTGCCATCTTGTGGATTTTTTTGTTGTTTTTGAGACAGTCCCTCTCTCTGTTCCCTGGGCTGGAGTGCCATGGCAGGAGCCCAGCTCACAGCAACTTCAAACTCCTGGGCTCAAGCGATCGTCCTGCCCCAGCCTCCGGAATAGCTGGGACTACAGGCATGTACCACCATGCCTGGCTAATTTTTTTCTATTGTTAGTTGTCTGACTAATTTCTTTCTGTATTTAGTAGAGTTGGGGTCTTGCTCTTACTGAGGCTGACCTCAAGCTATCCCAGAGTGCTAGGATTACAGGCATGAGCCACCACACCTTTTTTTTTTGGTTTTTGATTAAGCTTAATGTTATCTCAATGTCATTCCTGAAAAAAACGGAAAATAAAGTGAATTGAGAGACCAGTAGGTGGCAGCAACAGCATAAAAAGTAAAGTTGCACTGAGTGATAAAAGCTTGCTTTCTTTCTTTTTTTTAAATAGAGATAGGCTTTGCTCTGTCACCCAGGCTGGAGTAGACTGTAGTGGGCTCAAGCGATCCTCTTGCCTCAGGCTCCCAAGTGGCTAGGACCACAGCTGTGTTCCACTACACCTGGCTAATTTTTATTTTTTTTTGTGGAGAAGGGGGTTGCCCTGGCTGGTCTTGAACTCCTGGCTTCAAGTAATCTTCCCGTCTCAGCTTCCCAAAATGCTGGGATTACATGCATGAGCCACCACACCTGTCCAAGAAATATATTTTCATTGTGACTTAGTGTGTACCACACACACATATTATGTGAAATAATCACATAATAAATTGTATGAAACTGAAGCAATGTATAAAACTGAAACAACAAACAATACTCTTGGCCGGGCGTGATGGCTCACACCTGTAATCCTAGCATTCTGGGCGGCCAAGGCGGGAGGATTGCTTGAGCTCAGGAGTTCCAGACCAGCCTGAGCAAGAGCGAGACCCCGTCTCTACTATAAATAGAAAGAAATTAGCCAAACAACTAAAAAAAATTAGCTGGGCATGGTGGCGTGTGCCTGTAGTCCCAGCTACCTGGGAGGCTGAGGCAGAAGGATCGCTTGAGCCCAGGAGTTTGAGGTTGCTGTGAGCTAGGCTGACGCCACGGCACTCTAGCCCAGGCAACAAGAGTGAGACTCTGTCTCAAAACAACAACAACAACAAATACTCCTATTATGTATGTTTGCATTTTCTATTTTATTTCAAAGGTGAATCTTTGGATCTTGCCTTTAAAAGTCATTTCTTGAAGATAAGTAGTTATCTGTTGTCTACTTTATGCCAAACATTGTTCTAGGACTTACAAGGGTAGAGATGACAGATAAGGTTCCTGTTTTGTGGAGGTTCTGTAGTAGTGGAAGGGTAGAGGGACACAGATAATAAGGAAATAAATGAACAAGAATTTCAAATAACAGTAAGTACAATAAAGAAAACATTTATGTGATACAGTGATTTTTGACAGGGGCCAAGGAGTCAGGTTAGATCTGGAGACCCTAAAAAAGGAAGGATTCTTTAAGGAATTTGTTGGGTGGTTTTTTTTTTTTTTTTTTTTTTTTGAGACAGAGTCTCACTCTGTTGCTAGAGTGCCATGGCGTCAGCCTCGCTCACAGTAACCTCATATTCCTGGGATCAAGTGATCCTTCTGCCTCAGCCTCCTGAGGAGCTGTGACTACAGGCATCCACCACCATGCCCAGCTAATTTTTTCTATATGTATTTTTAGTTGTCCAGCTAATTTCTTTCTATTTTTTTTTCAGTGGAGATGAGGTCTCGCTCTTGCTCAGGCTGGTCTCAAACTCCTGACCTTGAGTGATCCTCCCAACTGGGCCTCACAGACTGCTAGGAATACAAGCGTGAGCTGTAGTTAATTAAACCTTTTTGTGCCATGGGCCCTTTTGGCTTCTAATGAAACCCATGAATCCCTTCTTCACATAGTGTTTTCAAATGCATAAAATAAAATACATAGAGTTACAAAGGAATCCAGTTTCTATTGAAATATACTTATCAAAATATAAAACAAATTCTTGATATGGATATATATATCCTTTTTGTTAATACATTTAAAAACATCTGACAGAAGGTCTACTTTAATTTTGTAGTAAGAATGAGCTTAAATGATACTGCCAGGAATTTCTGTTTAAGATGAGACTTGAACCATGAGAAGGAGCCAGCTGTTAGTATCTTGGTGCTGAGGGCTGGGAAGTTAGTGGGGTCTGCCAGTGCAGATACCTAAAGCTGGCATGGGCTTGACTTGTTGAAGGAGTGAAGGAAAGCTAGAGTGGTCAAGTGTAGATGTAGAGAATTAGGGCAAGGTTGGTAGGAATTGTGGCCAGTGAAGCAAGGCTTGTCTGACATTTTAAACCTTTTTGTGCCGTGGGCCCTTTTGGCTTCTAATGAAACCCATGAATCCCTTCTTCACATAGTGTTTTCAAATTCATAAAATAAAACACATAGAGTTACAAAGGAAACCAGTTTCTATTGAAATATACTTATCAAAATATAAAACAAATTCTTGATATAGATATATGTCCTTTTTGTTAATGCATTTAAAAACACTGACAGAAGATCTATAATTTTGTAGTAAGAATGAGCTTAAATGATACTTCAGAGTATCTCTATAACACGATATAAAATATAGCTGATACTTTGGTAACAGAGACACAGGTAACTGGTGATATTAATATTACTGTGGTTTATTGTCTACATTACTGATGGAAGGAAATGCTAACTTTTAGTTAGAGGTTAGAGAAAATAAAGATGGAATTTACTTTTCCATGTTTCTGTACTACTCTGAATTCAAGGGATACTTGGGTTAAGACCCCAGGATAGCTTGTTTAGGGCATTCTAGGCTGTGGTAACTAGTACAGAATAGTTTTCAAAACCTTGTTGGAAATTGGCAACTGAGGTTCAGTTACAAGTTATGAGTAGGGGAAGGAATTCAAGATCCTAGTGAAAGTTCACAGGATAAGGGAGCAGCAGGTGAGCTCAGAGGGGGTTTGTAGACTCCGAGAAAAGCTGCAGGAAAGTGAGCATATGTGTTTGAGAGGCCAGAGGAGATACTGAGGGTGACATAGGTTCTGAAGTTTATATAGGTATTTCTGTAATTATACTATGTGTGTATTCTTGGAAAGCCTTCTTTAAAGTCGTGCTAGAAAAATAGCAAAGCTTATGGAAAAAATAGGGTTGGTACAGACTTTACATGAAAATTTTAAAACCATTACTAACAAAAGCATTAACAAACTAATAAAATCAGTGGCCCCCGTTGTATTTACATCCAGCACCAGCTTCAGGCAACTCTTCGCAGCCTTACAGTCAGGAGCTCTTGTTTCCTCCTTTGAGATATAGGTCACTGAGGGGCATTTGCTTCTAATGGTGGTTAGTTTCATCAAAATTAAAAATCTAAAAGCAGAGTATAGAATTCAGTCGATGTTTTTTAAACACTGGTAAGTGTTTTTTTTTGCACTCCAGCCTTCCCACATATCTTAAAGTAGTGGAAAGTGCAGTGACCATTAAGGCAACTACTCCGAAGTCTTCATTGCTAAAGCTTACTCTTATATCAGAGCTTGCCTTCGATCCCTTCAAAACATTAATAGGCTGGAAAAAATTCATGAAACAATACCACCTCTGCATTTTACTGCCATAATTCCTTTATTTACCAATACTACATAAGCAGACTTGGAATAAAGAACCAGGCATTTAGCGCAACAGACATTATGTGGGCAAAGTGTTGTTTATAGTCTGTCTAAATGATGTTTCACACATATGTACTATTTTATAAATATGTTTAGATGCTGTTGTGATTAATAATAAAATATGAATTCTTAAAACAATTTTGCTGACTTCATAGTAGCTTTTCATCATTTTCTCACTAGCTATTAAAATGTCTGGGAAAGTTTGGGAACTATTGCTTTGGAGTGAAATGCAGTGTACTAGAGATCGCTTGCAGAATTCTAGGGGAATTTATTGGAGAGCAGGAAAAAAAATCCTTGCGTTATACCAATAGTTATAGAGTAACTGTTGAACTTCTGTTAAATGTAAAGGACTGTACTAAGAGTTGTATATAATTATTTATTCATCTTCTAGGTAGCTACTGTTATTATTTCCTTGTACAGGAAAGGGGAGCTCAGAGTAACATGTTCCAAATAACAGAGCCAGTACGCTATATACCCTGTTGCTTTACTTATTCCTTCTTACGTAATTCCCCAGCATATACTCTTTTTTTTTTTTTTTTTTTTTTGTGACAGAGTCTCACTCTGTTGCCCGGGCTAGAGTGAGTTTCGTGGCGTCATCCTAGCTCACAGCAACCTCAAACTCCTGGGCTCAAGCAATCCTTCTGCCTCAGCCTCCCAAGTAGCTGGGACTTCAGACATGCACCACCACCCAGCATATACTATTAAATAGCACCAAACCAGATTCCATTGTGTAAAAACTTGGCTTGATTTAACCTCTGTTAATTTGAATACTCTGTTATTAATGGAAATTAGGAATACAAAGTAAGCTAGAGGTCTTATTTAATGGCTTTGACTTTGGGTTATTAAATCAACAAGAAGTAAAACTAATTTAGTTGTAATTAATGTCAGGTTTCTGCATCTCTAGCACTCAATTGTCAAGGAGATTACAGACAAGCAGGGGAGGCAGTGTATTGTTAGTAGGAAGCTTTGAGTGCTGGATCACCTTCCTTTCTATGAAATAGAGTATTAAACACATTTGAATTAAAACACCTGAGTAGTAACTTTGGAGACCTGCTATACTATTTACACCATTTGGATCAAATGATGCTAATGAGCATCTTAGTCATCTTAGTCAAATTTTTATAATCAGTAGTCTTGTATTTTTAAAAATGAGAACTTTTTATTTATTTTCCTTACTGCTTTCTTTTAGGAAAACACCAGACATTATTGTTGGCTGTTTTTGTGACTCCTCTTATTGATCTTCGTTCTGATTTCTCCAAGTTTCAGGAAATGATAGAAACAACCTTAGATATGGACCAGGTATGCAATATACTTTTGAATTCAAGCAGCAGAATATTTTTGAAAAGCAAGGACACATTAGAAAAGTTTGCAGATTTCTCTTTTTAGTATCTACCTGTGGCACTTTTGCATGGCACTTTTGTAGACACTGGATGTAAGATTGAGTGACAGATAGGAAAAGGATTTTTTTAAAAAAACAATTGCTTCAATGGATGAAAATGAAGATTAACAGAGGAAATGAATACTGGGCATAACTGGCCTGGTTAAAGAAAATCTTATAAATAATTTCACATATGCAATTAGGTTTTGTTTTATTTCCAAGAGAGAAGGAAAATTATAGTCACTAGAATAGGGAAGAGAAGGTAGGGGTAAATATAGGACATGAGAAAACTCTTTTGTTTATTTCCTGTGTAGAGAAGTTCTTTGGGAGAGGAGGTTGGAATATGTGTGTATCTCCTAAATAGTTGTCAAATATAACTAAAAAGTTAACCTTGTTAACTAAATACTATTTACTTCCAAATTTCTTGTTAATTGAGAACATTTAGGGTTTAATTTAAATGACCCATATCCTCAAATCTTTAACAATTTTGAGCGGTAATTTGTGTGTAAATATAAAGTGGAAATAGTTCCTGGAATAGTTGAAAATATGCTTATATAAAAATACAAGAGCAGAATTTATGAAATGGTAAAGTTTTGTTTTGTATCTGTTAAAAATTTGTTTATATGAACAAGTTTAATATGATGAGGCCATTGAATATAGTGTTTTTAAATTGTGACTTTAATGTTTTGAAATTTTTCTGAATTTTCTGTTAAAATGATTATGCAGGGAATATGTTTGTATTATTCATTTTAAGGTAATAGCATAGTTTGCTAATTGTTAGATTCTTTGTATTCTTCTCAATACCTGTGAGTTTGAGTTAATATTTGCCCTATGTGATGTTGATTTGTTTTTACTAGGTCTTTAACTTGAGACTTAAAAGAAGTTAAATCTCATTTCTCTGTGCTATCTGTATTTTAAAAATACATAAGTGTGTGTATGTATAGTATATTTTATGACATTGATTGGGCAGTCTTTTCCATTTACTTGCAGGTTAAACAACCAAAAAACTTGTATTAATATTATTATCTCTTGTTTAGGAAAACTTGCATTTTGGCTGTTTTCTCCATAATATTGCTGTTATTGAAATGATTTTAGGTGCATTTTAGATATGGAACTTTTTAGGTCAACAGGAGATAGAAATACTGTTCCAAGACATCTAGATGCTGAATGTGTTTTGCACACGCCTCTCTGAGGATGTGGCCTTGCTTATGATGGATGGAGCAGAGTTGGGTATTTGTAAACATTCCTTTAAATGAAAATATGTAAAGGTGTTCCTGATGAGTGACAAAAACTATGACTATAATGGAGCCTGATGGGGGTGGGACAGCAAGTATTGAGCTTTTCATTGTCACCACAGCTGTATACCCTTGAAAGAACCCAGCCCAGGCAAAGCTCTGCTGAAATGCTGCAGTTGCCATTTGTGGCCACGTTTATTCTTCTAAGTTGCTATAATCTTGCCTTAATATTGTGGGTCTCAAATTTAAGCAGGTATCAGAATGCCCTTTAAACAAATTGCTGGGGGCTTCTTTAAACAAATTGCTGGGTTCCAAGCCCCAAATCAGGGCTTTAGGTGTGGGATAGGGCTGGATAATTTGCATTTCCAGCACATACCCAAGTTTGTTGATGCTGCTTGTCTGGGGAACTGCACTTTGAGAACTGCTTGCTTAGTAAATTAGGAATGTAATTGACCTCAAAGTGAGAATGAGCATATGTAATGTTTTCCTGCTAATTTGTAGCCTCCTTGAAATGCTGCATACTTAGGCAATCACTGGGCAATATCTAGCCAAAAGTTGGTTTTCACAAGTGAAATAAGTGACTGAGGGAAGGATCTCAATCAGTTGAGGTTTATTAAGCCAGCTTTTGGGCACATCCAGGAAAAATTCATCTGTGGCTGTTTTTCCATAGAGGTTTTCAGAAGGTTTACTATTTATACATTTCCTTAAAAGAGGCAGGAGGAGGCATGTCAGAAGAGGGCAAAAGGTTACATCCTTGTGAGACTGTAGTTAGTGCCCAGTAAATCTACATTTTATATAAGATAAGGTGAATGTTTGAAGAAAAAAAGGGAGTAAGGGAAGAATCAATAACTCATCCATTTCTGAGTGGGTGGAGCAGTGGTTGATCTCATCTTGTATTGGTTCTGCACTGAAAAAGGTGAGCTTGTTGCAGTTGGCTTGTCCTTGTTTGTGGGAGGCTAGCAAAAAATTTCCTCATGAAAGATCTCTGGGGATGTCATTGTTCTGAGATGCCTGAGGCCTTTGGCCTTTCTGTGGGGATCTGGCTAATGCATAATGCCCATAGCAGCTACTCATTTGGAATAGGGTGTTGCATGATTTCAGTCTCTAGGCTTAACCTTCCCTTTGGTGTAAGGAGTTTTGGAGTCGGGGGGAGGGTCCTTAGATTTTTAAATTTTTCTTTATAGGTTGTATAATTGAGAATCTTTAAAAGATTGTTAAAATTTGTAGCCCCTTGTATTCTATTAAGTGTACAGATCTTCTATTAAAGGTTCGGTGGCAGCTATCTTTTTATCTGGGCCATCACATTCCTGCCAGACAGATGCTGAGCCTCTATCCTCCTCCTCACTTTTGGACTATGAAGCTGTCTTTCTCCAGTAAATAGTTTTATTATTTGCAGGATCTACTCATTGGTGATATTACCCACTACTATGATAATTACAAAGGGCAACAGGATGATCAAATCCTGGAGACTTACAATTTACATTATGCCTTTTAATTTTTTTTAAAGTCATACAATATTTTGACTGTATAGGTTCAACCCTTAGGATGTATATCTGCTTGACAGTCTTACCAGGAAAAAAAACCCAAGCTCTATCAAAAAGAATTTTTTTTTGAGACAGGGTCTGCCCTGTAGCCCCAGTCCTGTAGTGGGACCATGACTCACTGTAACGTCCAACTCCTGGGCTCAAGTGATCCTTCCGCCTCAGCCCTTCAAGTATTATAGCTGGGACTACAGGTGCTCACCACCATGCCTGGCTAATTAAAAAAATTTGTTTTGAGACTGGGTCTTACTTTGTTGCCCAGGCTGGTCTCAAATTCCTGGCCTCAAGCAATCCTCCTGCCTCTGCCTCCGGGGGAAGTACTGGGATTACAGGTGTGAGCCACCATACTCAGCCTACAAAATAATTTAAAGAGGTTTATTCTGAGCTGAATATGTGTGACTGCCAGCCCAAAGCACATGGCTTCAAGAGGTCCTGAGAAAATGTGCCTGAGGCATCCCGGTTACAGCTTGGTTTTATACATTTCTGTGGACAGGAATTACACATAAAATCATAAATAAGTACATGAAAAGTATACATTAGTTTGGCCCAAAAAAGCGGGGCATCTTAAAGTGGGGGGCTTACAGATTATAAGTGAATTCAAAGATTCTTTTATTGGTTAAAGAAAGGAAGCTTTGTCTAAAGCCTTGTTCTGTTTTAAGATGAGGAAGTCTGTTAATCAAGGTGAGGCACACATGCCAGGGGATCTGTTAAGTAAATTGATGGCCTGCAGGTGTGCTTTTTTAACCTTTATCTTGCATGGCCTTAGGTCCTGTTAATAATTTAGCATCTTATTGTTAGAAAGAGTAACTGGAAAAGGGAGGGGCATAATGAGGTATGCCTTCTCATTTCCAGACTCCATTTTTAAGGTTTTTCTGGGGTCTCCTTGGCCAAAAGGGGTCCGTTCACTTGGCTGGGGAGCTTCTGATTTTATTTTAGTTCACAATAGCAAATAAACCAAAACATTCCCTAACAAATGATGGTGTATCATTAGTGATTTAATTCTTGTTTGTAGTTTTTTTTGTTTGTTTTGTTTTTTTGAGAGAGTCTCACTCTGTTGCCCATGTTTGAATGCCGTGGTGTCAGCCTAGCTCACAGCAACTTCATACTGGGCTCAAACGATCCTCCTGCCTCAGCCCTCCCTAGTAGCTGGGACTACAGGCATATGCCACCATGCCCAGCTAATCTTTTCTGTATATTTTTAGTTGGTTAATTAATTTCTTCCTGTTTTTAGTAGAGACAGGGTCTTACTCTTGCTTAGGCTGGTTTTGAACTCCTGACCTTGAGCGATCCTCCCACCTCAGCCTCCCAGAGTGCTGGGATTACAGACGTGCGCCATCACACCCCGCCTGTAGTTTTTTTTTTTTTTTTTTTTTTTTTTTTGAGACAGAGTCTCCCTCTCTTGCCTGGGGTAGAGTGCCGTGGCATCAGCCTATCTCACAGCAACCTCAAACTCCTGGGCTCAAGAGATCCTCCTGCCTCTGCCTTCCAAGTATCTGGGACTACAAGCCCACGCCACCACGTCAGGCTAATTTTTCTGTTTTTTGTGGAGATGTAGTTTCTTGCTCATGCTGGTCTCAACTACTGGCCTCAAGTGATCCTTCTGCCTCAGCCTTCCAAAGTGTTTAGGATTACAGGTTTGAGCCACTGCACCTGACTTGGTTGCATTCTTGATCTTCTTTACTATAATACATTGGGATAACAGGGAGGAGAAGAAAAGACCGTTGTTTTTCTTGATAGTGTTAGATCGGGAGTCGCAGTACCACCAAACAGAGAGACAGAGTCACTGAGGCTGCAATCAGCAAGAGGAGTTTATTGACTAGCTCCAGCTAGGGTCCAAGCCCCAGAGCACCAACGCAGTGGTCTCTTTGTTGGGCAGGGACCCCGGGCAGCACGGGAAGGGCGGTTTTATAGGGTCAGTTCAGGCAGCAAACAAAGAGCTGTCCACACGTTGAATATGCATCTATCTAGTACAGCGATTGGTTCTATAACTATCTCTCTCTGCACTCTTTCCCAACATTTTCTTCAGCATTTTATTTCATCCCATGTTACCCCGCGGTTTCTGCAAGCAAGCCATTATCACAGAAGCATAACAACTGAGCGGTTAGCAGGCAAGCAAGCTTTACAAGAATGCGGAAGTCTATTCTGCAATTGAGCTCTGTGAACAGTTTTGGTCTCTTACAATAGGTCGGGTCCATCTGGCTTTTATGAAGATAGAGGAAAAGGCCCTTCCAAGGCCTGTTGATCTCTAAGGGCCTTTAATTCAAAATACTCTTTATACCAAGGAGTCATATTTTGGGGTGAAATTCCCTGAGCTTCTTCGATATTGTCTTAAAATAAATCAGATTCCTAATTAAAAACCTGTTCTAGATTCTCTAGGGGGTTGACCTAGTAGAATATCAATATCACAGGGACCGGGCCAGCCTCTTGGCTCCCTGAACGTTCGCTAAAAAATTACAGACATGAAAAAAGATTAATTAATAGGAGAAAAGACCTAAAAATTCACTTAATGTGTATACACAGGAGCCTTCGGAATGAAGACCCAAAGCTACAGGGGAAATTACCTATTTTTATGTTTGTGTGAAAATGGAATTAAAAGATACAAATAAAAAATGTAAACCTTATTTCTCAATATAATCTCCATCAAGTTCAAGAAACTTTTTAAAGTGATGATATCAGACTTTTAATCCATCCCTAAAGAACTTAGGGTCCTTGGAATTGTCAGTCCAGTCTTTTTTACATTATTAATTGAAGAAAAATGGGTACCCTTTAAAGATTTTTTTTAAGATTGAGTAACAAAAAAAAGTCAGAAGGAGACAAATCAGTACCATAAGGTAGATGCCTAATAATTTCCCAATGATACTTCCTTGCAAAATTGCCCTTATTTGATAAGAAAAATGAGAGAAGCATTGTTGTGATGCAGAAGGACTCTCTGGTGAAGGTTTCTCAGTCTTTTTTTCTGCTAAAGCTTGGGCTAACTTTCTCAGAACACTCTCATAATGAGTAAATGTTAATCATTCTTTGGCCTTCTAGAAAGTCACCAAGCAAAACACCTCGAACATCCCACAAAACTGTTGCCATGACCTTTGCTTTTGACCAATCCAAGTTTTCTTTGACTGGATCGCTTTCACCTAATGGTAGCCATTGTTTTGATTGTACTTTGTCTTAATGATTGCACTGGTAAAACCGTGTTTCATCTCCTGTTACAGTTCTTCAAAGAAATGCTTCAGGATCTTGATTCCTCTTGTTTAAAAAATTGATTGGGGGCTGGGCATGGTGGCTCACGCCTGTAATCCTAGCACTCCGGGAGGCTGAGGCTCAAGACCAGCCTGAGCAAGAGTGAGACCCCATCTTTACTAAAAATAGAAAAAATTAGCCCAGCAACTAAAAGTAGCTGGGCGTGGTGGCTCACGCATGTAATCCAAACTACTGGGGAAGCTGAGGCAAAAGGATCCCTTGAGCCCAGTAGTTTGAGGTTGCTGTGAGCTAGGCTGACAACATGGCACTTTGGCCCCAGCAACAGAACGAGACTCTGTCTCAAAAAATAAATAAATAAATAAAATAATAAATAAAATTTTGATTGGAAGCTCTGCTCTTGTCTGCAGCTGATCTTGGTGCAATGGTTTTGGTACCCATCTAGTGGAAAGTTTGCTCAACTTTAATTTTCAGTCAGAGTAGTGTAAGCTGAACCAGTTGAAATGTCTGTGATGTTGGCTTTTGTTTTTGCAATTAATCGTTGGGTATGAACAAGATTAAATTTTTCCTCAAAAATTGATGTGGGTGGTCTGCTGCTGCCAGCTTCATCTTCTACATCGTCTTGTCCCTTTGTAAAATGAGTTATCCATTGTGAAGTCCTGATTTCTTTGGGTCATTGTCCCCATATAAACTTTTCATAAATTTCATAAAGAATCAGTGATTTCACCATTCTTCCACCCAGGCTTCCACCGTAACTTTGATGTTTGTTTTTGCTTCAGTTTTAGAAGAATTCACATTTCTTTGGAAGGGGCTTTTTTCAAACTAATGTCTTATCCTTCTTGGTGCTTCCAACTAGATCTTGTTAAGACAACAAGTTAGTATGGGTTTATTTTGGTACAGAATATTTTTGAAATCCATGCATTGTTTTTTTTGTAACACATTTTGCATGAGCTTTTTGAAGACTTCTCATATATAAATCATTCAAACAATGCAGAAAGATAGAGAGAGGAAAGTTAAAAATAGCCCACAAATCTACCACCCAGAAATAACCGTTGTCAAAAGTTTGTTTTCAACTATGGGCAGTATTGAGAGTTTTGAAGACAGGTCTTGAAATTTGTGTGGCTATGTCTACCTTTTACTGGGTGGGGACTGGGAGTGTTGAATATAACCCTTATAATAAAATATTGGCCCACTCAAAAATCCACAATTTTAAGGTACCATTGTGAAACCACCACCACTATCTAGTTTGAAAACATTTTCATCACTACCGAAAGAAAACCCCATACCCGTTAGCAGTCACTCCTATTTTCTTATTTCCCTAGACACTTAGTTATTTGTTTAGAAGTATGATCTGTCGGGTTACTAGGAGAAATGAGGATTTCTCCATATAGTTCTGTCTATTTTTGTTCATATGTTAGGCATCGAGCTGTTTCTTTGTGGTGAATTGAACCGTTCATTATTCTTTAGGGACTCTATCCCTAATAATACTTTTTGCCTTGTATTTTATGTTGCCTCATTGTAAAAGAGCTATGTTAAGAGTCTTTTTTTTTTTTAAGTTTTTTATATGGTATATAAATTTTTCCATCCTTTTTGAGTCTTTATGGTTTAGGTAAAAAGGTTTATAACTGGGATTTTACTTATTTTTAAATTTAATTTGATTTTTTTTAGTCCATTTTGTTTATTGTGATTACTAATATCTTTGGATTTATTTCTGCCAAATTATTTTGTTATTCCTCTTCTTACTGATTCCTCTTGCCTGTCCTATCTTTTATATTGACTGGGTTTTTAAGATTCCATTTTGCCTTCTCCCTGTACCCCTCCCCAATCCTATCTCTCACACACACTGGTTTGGAAGTTATACACATTTTTTTAATTTCAGAATATTACGGCGGTATAAGCGTTTTGGTTGCATGTACTGTTTTTGTGCAGTTTGAGTCAATGTTATAAGTGTGCCCATCACCCATATAGTGTGCATGATACCCATTAGGTGTGAATTTACCCAACCCCTCCTCACCCTCGTTTTTAAAAAAATATTTACACTTAACTCATTAAAATCAAAATCCTATCATAATCTTCTCACTTATCCCCCAAAATACTAGGACCTTAGGATACCGTAAATCAAATTATATTTCTTCATTATTGTCTAGTATTCTAGTTCTATCTTTTTCAGTCCTCAGATTTTCATTGTGCACAATGTTAAGTTTACATTTGTCCATATGCTTACTAGTTTCTTTGCTGTTCAGTCCTTCCTGATTATTTTTTTGGAAGTTCCTTTATTGGAGGTCTGTTTGTTACCCTTGTTCTTGAAGGACCCTGTTTCTAGGTGTACAATTCTAGGTTGACAGTCATTTTTCCTTAGTACCTATAAGACTATATTGTGCTGTCCTTTGGCTTGCATTATTGATGTTTAGAAGTCTTGGTGCCAGATAGCAATTCCTTTTACTTCTCTGTGTCCAAAGGCAGATTTCTTTTTATTTTTCATATTTGGGTTGATTGTGTTTTCTCAATTAGAGAATTCATGTTTTTGATCAATTCTGGAAAATTACCAATCATCATCTCTTTGAATATTATGTTCTTTTCTTGTTTCCTAAAACTATGCTATGATCGGACATATGTTAGACTTTTTCTGCCATGTGTTTCTGTGCTGCTCTCTTTGTGGTTACTTCAGATGCTCTAATTCGTTGGGCATCTCTTCAGCTCTAGTATGTTACTAGACCAAATCATCAGGGTTTTTTTCGGTTTGTTTGTTTTGTTTGCAAAGATTATGGTTTTCATTTACAAAAGTTATTTGGCCCTTTTAAAACTCTGCCTAGTCTGTTCAGGTTTTTTTTTTTTTTTTGAAGTGGTATCTTGTTTTTTGCTCATGTGTTCTATTCTCCTTTATGGTTCTTTAAATGTTTTAAATATACTTAACATCCATATCTGAAATGTCTTGGGTTTTAATGTCTGTTCCTTGTTTCTGTTGAGGCCTATTTTTTTCTTTTTTTTTTAACTCTTGGTGGCTTGTTTCCTTGTCTGTTTTATATGTTTAGATTATGAATTCTTGTTTAGTGGATTCTGTGCAAATCATACAGACAAATCACACATCCTCCCTTGTATAAAATTTTGCTTTTGCCAGACACCCCACAGTGTAAGTAGCCTAGGAATACATTGAGGTTCATTTCTCAGCCTGGAGCTTTCCAGATTTATTAGGGTGAAGATAGCTGCTAAAAAAGAAACCAATAATAAATGACAGTGGCTTAAACTAGAATAAAGATTTAATTTTCATCATAACAGTCTGGGCATAACAGGACAGGGCTGGCATCACAGGCAGCTCCACTGTTATCTAGGACCTGTCCTACCTGTTGCTGTATTACCCCTACATGTTGCCTTCATCTTCAAAGCCCAGGATGACTTGCCACCTTATTTCATTCCAGCCATTGGGAAAGGACAAAAGGTGAAGTGGAAGATACATTCTGGAAATGGTACGCTTTATTTCTGTTGGCCAGAATTTATTCATATGTGCACACGTAGCTGCAATGGAAGCTGGAAAGTGTATTCTTTGTTCTAAGTAGTTATATGCCCTGCTAAAAGTGATCAGTTCTATCATTGTAGAAGGGAGGGGATAATAGAAACAGCCAACAACCAGCAGCCTCTTTGACTGCCAACACAAATAGTAGGCATTTGAAATCTAAGCCCCTGTGAAGGCAGGTTTTCAGTCACAAACTGTCAGCGGGGAGATTCTGCCTCCATTTTCCCTTCCCTAGGGACCCAAGCTGATAGAGATAGATTTCGCTATTGTTGCCATTTATCATTTATCATGAGATGGGTTTTAGAAATGGTCCACCTAGCTTTATGCTGGGGACTCTCCACTTTGCAGGGACTCAGAGCTCTAGTTTCTACAACTCAGCTATATGTTTATTTGGAAACATGGCTTATAATATTTTATCTAGTGTTTTAAGGTAGGGGAGCTTTTAAAAAATTATTATTTAAAGATAGCTAGTATCTTCATATTTATATCTCCTTTTATGTAGCCTTATGCAATGGCTGTGTGTTTCTGGTGCCTAGGTAGAGGATGCTGTTGGAAAAGAAACTAGGTTAGGAGATATAGTAGAGGTCAGATGTTGTGTTTGTTACAATACCTCAGTGCTAGATAAGAATACCTAGTTGGGTGGTGTATTTATTATCCTAGATTGTTTGGGGGAAATGATACATTGCTGAAGATGCCCAATTTAGTGTGTGTCCCTTAGAATATTTATTTTAGTAAGTTAGAGCCTACTTGTTCACTTTTCCCTGTCCGTCTTAGGTCTCCGCAGCAGCCCTTTCAAAACAGTATTCCCCTATCTGAAGACGGAAAATGTAAGAAAATTCAATTTTCTTCTCTCCAGCTTTGGGATTATTAGTATTAGAGAGAATTATCAGCAATTTCTTTTCTTTTCTTTTCTTTTTGACTTAACAATAGAGTTCTGGAAGCGATAGGAACTTGGCCTTGCTCTGCTCACCTCTCTCAGATTCATTGGAAGAGTCAAGTTCTGTAGCATAGTTTGAATCCACCATTGATTGTAGCATTATTTTTTCCCTGAATTATCATAAGTCTTGGTTCTTATTTCTAGATAATCTTCATTATCTGTTCAAATTACTGCAGCATATTCTATTCTGTGTATGTACCACTGTGCAAGTATTGTGATGTTTTATTATTTTTAAGTTTTGCTGTAACAGATAAATTTGCAGAGATTTTATTCAATTCTGTGTTATTGTGCCTCTCTTGTGTTATTTCCCTAAATTGAATTCCTAGGAGTAGAATTGTTATGTCAGGATATAACAAATATCTCTGAGTCTCATTGCCTATTGCTTTCTTCATTTTTAAAGGTTATACCAATTTAGATTATCACATAAATGAATGAGTATACTAATTTCACTGTAGCCTCACTAGTATTTGGTGGTGGTTTCTTTTTCTTAAAAATAAAAAAAGGCTGTAAAATAATCTCAAGGTTGTTTAAATATCTTTTATTATTATAGCATTTTCCCAAGGATTAGTGTACTACTTATTTTTTCATCTGTGAGTTATAGGGTGCTTATACTTGCCCATTTAATGGCCTTGATGTTTTTCATATATGCAGACAAGTGCCTTTAAGTGCCTTTAATTTTAAAATTATTAAGCTTAATGTTTATATTTTGTGAAGCTATTTTTACAAATCTTTCATCTTTTAGAAATTATATTTAATAATTAAAATTTTAATATTTTATATTAAATCTCTTGGTTTTAAATTGAGAAAATTATTTGATAAATATTTTATTCTCCTTTTTTGCTAGCTTTCTATAATTTGCTAGCTTTCTATAATTTTCCTTATTCCTTCTGTAATTCACTTTTGGTATGTGAAGGTGTACTCTAAATGGATAGTAATCAGGAGCATTTTTTTTCTTTTTTTTGATAGAGACAGGGTCTCGCTGTGTTGCCCAGGTTGTTCTCAAACTCCTGGCCTCAAGCAATCCTCCTGCCTTGGCCTTTTTAGAAGCAATTAACTCAACCTCATTTATTGCAATTGTATTTTATCATCTTGTTTTAGAAAATTGATTCTCTTATATTAAGCTTTTATATATAATTGTCTATTTAATGGTTTTTAATGCCTAGTAAGGATAAATTTTATTTTTTAAAAAATGTTCTTTCAGGCCGTGCATCGTGGCTCACGCCTGTAATCCTAGCACTCTGGGAGGCCGAGGCGGGAGGATTGCTCAAGGTCAGGAGTTCAAAACCAGCCTGAGCAAGAGTGAGACCCCGTCTCTACTAAAAATAGAAACAAATTAATTGGCTAATGGAAAATATATAGAAAAAATTAGCCAGGCGTGGTGGCGCATGCCTGCTGTAGTCCCAGCTGCTCTGGAGGCTGAGGCAGGATTTCTTGAGCCCAGGAGTTTGAGGTTGCTGTGAGCTAGGCTGACGCCACGGCACTCTAGCCTGGGCAACAGAGTGAGACTCAGTCTCAAAAAAAAAAAAAAAGTCCTTTCATTATTTTGTTTAAATTTTTGTTTTTTCAAGGGAAAGGATTTCTACTGAACAGTCACTAGGAATGAATAGCTCTTAGTATGTTTGATTTAATTTTCTGTTTTCATAGTTTGCCTCTTCCCTTATCAATTCTTTTAAATCTTCTAATAGGCAGTCATCTTTATAAAGGCCCTATTTTATCAAAACTTTGTTTCTGAATATTTTATGTATATTTTTGCTACTGTAAATGAGATCTGTTTTGATTATGGTTTCTTGCTGTTTATTACTGGTAAGAATTTAGTGAAACAGGTTACTTACAAGTATGCTTTTTTATTTTTTTATTTTTTATTTTTTAAAGTTGTCCAGCTGATTTCTTTCTATTTTTGGTAGAGACGGGGGTCTCACTCTTGCTAAGGCTGGTCTCGAACTCCTGAGCTCAAATGATCCACCCGCCTTGGCCTCCCAGAGTGCTAGGATTACATTACAGGCGTGAGCCACCACGCCCGGCCTTATAAGTATGCTTTTTTTTTTTTTTTTTTTTGGAGACAGAGTCTCACTTTGTTGCCCAGGCTAGAGTGCCGTGGCATCAGCCCAGCTCACAGCAACCTCAAACTCCTGGGCTCAAGTGATTCTCCTGCCTCAGCCTCCCAAGTAGCTGGGGCTACAGGCATGCACCACCATGCCTGGCTAATATTTTCTATATATTTTTAGTTGACCAATTAATTTGTTTCTATTTTTAGTAGAGACGGGGTCTCACTCTTGCTCAGGTTGGTTTTGAACTCCTGACCTTGAGCAATCCGCCCGCCTCGGCCTCCCAGAGTGCTAGGATTACAGGCATGAGCCACCACGCCTGGCCAAGTGTGCTTTTAAATGATAAGTTTTTGATGAATTTTCAGGTTGAAGAAATAATAATTCTATAGTTTTTTGTTTTAGAGTTAACTTTTAGATTCCTCAGATGGATCCTTGGTTTCGGCAAAACCACGCATTCTGTTATAGGTTTTGAACATTGACCTTTCTTTAGTAATAGTGTTTAGAGCTCTAAGGTCCTAATGTCAGAACTTTACATCTCTTAATGAATAGAAACTTAATAGTTGTAACTGAGTAACTTAACTGATAGCAAATCATTTAACTTAAAACATTAGTGAAATTTAAATAAGTAGAAGAAAATATTTGCTTCATGATTTACATCTTTACCTGTCATTTATACAATTTAGCTATTCTTCTGTTTGTAGGTGGAAAATCATGAATTCCTTGTTAAACCTTCATTTGATCCTAATCTGAGTGAATTAAGAGAAATAATGAATGATTTGGAAAAGAAGATGCAGTCAACATTAATAAGTGCTGCCAGAGATCTCGGTAAGAATGTGTCATTGGATATTGGAATAATTCTTTTGTCTACACAATGTCCACATTGGTGCCAGAATTATTTTATTAATTTCCCATCCGTAAGATGACACATTTTTGCCAAACAGAAATTACCCAGTAGGCTCTTGCATGATGTCATTTAAATAAGACCTATTTTAAATATCATCTCCACTATAAACCTGATTCTCCTAGGAATAGTTCATTGATTTCACTTGGGGCTTTCTAACCACTTCATTAATATCATCATTTTTTGAAATATCTGTCTTCCATACTAGGTTATTAATTCCCTAAGGGTTCACACTTTTATTCTAGATTTCTAAACAACTTTTGCTTTAATACTTTTTAAAAAACTTGTTTGTTGAATGAATAAATGAATCCTAGAATGTTAGAACTAGAAAACCCCTTGGGGCAGTAATATTTAATCTTCTAGATAATCTGATTAAAGTTATGGATCCTCTTCCCAGAAATATGCCCATACCTACATATATTAATACAAAAAATTTGTCAATAGTTTCCATGGAGAATCCATATATGGACTAGATCCCCAGATTAAGAACCTTTACCTTAAAGCTATTGAAGTCCACCTTCTTCATTTCATAGCTAAGTTACTGTATATTTTCTTAATGATTTAAAAGTACTGACATTACTGATTTTCACCATATGTTTATTTGGTTGGCTAGAAATTTTTCCACTGATACTTGTTTTATGAAGAAAGAATTCTGTTAAGAATACATCATAGGCCGGGTGCAGTGGCTCACACCTGTAATCCTAGCACTCTCGGAGGCCAAGGTGGGAGGATCACTCAAGGTCAAGAGTTCTAAACCAGCCTGAGCAACAGCGAGACCCCGTCTCTACTAAAAAGAAAATATATAGAGAAATTAATTGGCCAACTAAAAATATATAGAAAAAATAAGCCGGGCGTGGTGGCGCATGCCTGTAGTCCCAGCTACTTGGGAGGCTGAAGCAGCAGGATCACTTGAGCCCAGGAGTTTGAGGTTGCTGTGAGCTAGGCTGACGACACGGCACACTCTAGCCCGGGCAACAGAGTAAGACTCTGTCTCCAAAAAAAACAAAAAGAATACATCATAGTATACATTAAGTATTGCCTATTCTTGCTCTATTTTATTGAATGCTAATGAGAAAATTAATAGCAAACATCTATTTTTACAGTTTAAGTTTAATTTCATTTTAGAATTAAATAGGTTTTATAAAAGAATTATGTCAAAAGCAACATAAATGGCGCTCAAATTGGGAAGGAAACACTGTAAAAAGCATTAGACTGGGAATTGGGAAACATGAGTTCTAGTCTCAATTAGAAATCTTGTGAAGCTATTTACAAGTTTCTGGTTTTCAGCATATTCTTTTGTAAAATTAACAGGTTGGATTCAGTGCTTGGTTTCTTAGACCTACATGTCATCAGAAATACCTTTACACTTTGAGGATATGAGCCTCATTTTAGAATTGTGATTTTCATGGTATCCTAAGTTAAATAAATATAGTATTCTATGAATACTATTGTCTTTCATGTTTGACAATGTTGCTATTGTTAACATTATGCTGAAACACATACATGGGCAGCAGACTGCATCCTGTACTGGTGAAAATAGTCCTTTGGCCAGGTACATAATCCCAGCACTTTGGGAGGCAAAGGTGAGGGGATTGCTTGAGGCCAGAAATTCAAGACCAGCCTGAGGAACATAGCAAGACCCTGTTACTAAAAAAAAAGAAGAAGAAGAAAGAAAAATGGTCCTTTGTTTTGAAACTTTGATTGGTCACTGATTGATTATAGTCTTTCATTGTGGAACCGCCCTTTCCCTCTGAATGTTTTAAGAGAGCCTGTTCAAATTAGTCTTATTTTCTGCATGGGTCTCAACTGTCCCTTTCTTCACTGGTCAAGTGAGATCTGTCTTTATGTTAGTGTATATTATGTTATGTTTTATTATGTTTGATGTTATGTTAGAGACAGAGTCTCACTCTGTTGCCCTGGCTAGAGTGCGGTGGTGCCATGATAGCTCACTGCAACCTCAAACTCATGGGCTCAAGTGATCCTCCTGCCTCAGCCTCCCAAGTGGGTGAAACTATAGCTGCACACTTGGCTAATTTTTTCTATTTTCTGTAGAGACGGGGGTCTCACTCTTGTTCAGGCTCATCTCAAACTCCTGAGCTCAAGTGATTCTCTGCCTTGGACTTGAGAGTGCTGTGATTACAGGTGTGCGCCACTGTGCCGGCCAGGATCTGTCTTTAGCTGTTTGCTGCTACTAACATTTGATAGCCATGTTTCAGCAAATAAATTTGTAGATACTGTCTCTCTATTCTGATTTGTGGTCTAAAGAATGAAATTGTGAAGAGAGGATATGTTTATAAAAACTCAAAAATCTTAGTTATATAAAAGTCTAACTGATCAATCAGATTGTTTGCTTTGTGACTTTCCCGATACTTAACAGAACATATATTTACTAATTTTCCTAGAGTTTCATTGTCTGAGCCTCAAGTTTTTGTTTGGAAATAGTATTTGGTCACTTTAATTAATTATACGCTATGTTGTTAGTGTCAAAGAAGTGCTTTGGTTAAGAAAAGAATCCTCATGCATAACTCCTTTAGGGTGGGGCAGTGCTGAAACCTGTCCTCATGTGCACACAATATCTGGGACAGTATATATTGCTCAGCGCTCGTGCTCTGTAGCCTTGTATGAGCTTACCCAGAAAGCAGCTTCCGTATTAGAAGCTGACATTCAAAAGGGCGTTTAAGGATTTTATTGCTATCCTTAATTCATGTAGTTTTCAAGTGAAGTACTGTTTGAGTCTTTTCTGGTTAGATAATACTAATCATTTTTGCAGTATAGCATCATGTCGTAAGTATGCTTTCTACTATCTAGATTTAATACTTTTAAATAAGAGTTACGCTATAAAATGGCTGTAGGTATTTATAGCATACTTTTTCTTTTTTTCTTGATTATGAAGGTTTGGAGCCTGGCAAACAGATTAAACTGGATTCCAGTGCACAGTTTGGATATTACTTCCGTGTAACCTGTAAGGAAGAAAAAGTCCTTCGTAACAATAAAAACTTTAGTACAGTAGATATCCAGAAGAATGGTGTTAAATTTACCAACAGGTTTGCAAGTCTGTGTTGTATTTTTAAATACTTCAGTTGTAAATACTTCTCTGATGTAATGTGAATGTTCTGTGATAAGAAAGTTTTACTTTATTTATTGTTCATTAATGTGGGAAGGTGGAAGGCATTTATCCTTTCTCTTTTTGTACTGTTCTGGGACATGTGACCTTCCCTACTCCCACCCCTCCTGAATATTCCCAGAACTTTACAGATATCTTTTATATATATGATCTTCCTTCATCCATTTATTTAACAAGTATTTTGGGTGTCTATTACATGCAGACATTATTCTAGTTGCTCAGCCACCCAAGTAAAGAAAATAGTATGTTTAGTTCATAACAACTTTCTGAAGTAAGTACGACTGGTATATTTCTCTCGTTTTACAGATGGAAAAGCTGAGACTTCATTTCCTGTGGGTTAGATGGCTAGTATTGGTGAATGCTCAAGCCTAGATGTTTTGTTGTTAAATCTAGGTGTGTTGTTTTCCAGCACACTGTATCTCTCCTGGTTCAAGAAATGTACATATTTTAGCTTAGATAAGACAACTTTTGGGGTTTCTAATCATCTTCAAGACATCTATGGGTGTATATTTGAAAGAGATTGGACCGAATGGTCACATGGTTCCAAAAGTGAAAAATTCACTCATAGGTTACGACCTTCACCTCTGCTTTTATGTTATGTCTTTGCCTTTTGCTTTACTTTATTTCTACTTGCCTGTAGAAAGAATTCCTTCTAGTATTCTTTATAGTATTCTAGTATTTCTTTCATAGGATTCTTTTTGTGCTGCTGCTTGCCCATGTACTGTTCTTGAGCTATCCATGTCTACTATGCCATTGACTAATTTCAAGTTCACAGTTATTGCCTTGGTGAACTGCTTTCCTCCCACTTCTTCTTCTTTTTTTTTTTTTTGAGACAGTCTCACTCTGTTGCACGGGCTAGAGTGCCATGGCTCAGCCTAGCTCACAGCAACTTCAGACCCCTCTGCTCAAGCAATCCTACTGCCTCAGCCTCCTGAGTAACTGGGACTACAGGAATGTGCCACCATGCCTGGCTAATTTTTTCTATGTATTTTTGATTGGCCCTTTAATTTCTTTCTATTTTCAGTAGAGACAGGGTCTCGCTCTTGCTCAGGCTGATTTTGAACTCCTGACCTTGAGCAATCCACCCGCCTTGGCCTCCCAGAGTTCTAGGATTACAGGCATGAGCCACCACGCCTGGCCTTCCTCCCACTTCTGATAATTACTTCTCCCTCTTTCCTTTCTCTATGTCCCATCTTTTTGTTCTTCTTAATTTCATTCCCTTCTTTGATGTCAGTGAATATTTTTTCCTCACTTTATTCTCATCTGCCTTCAGTATTTTTATATTTCAAACTGTAATTCATTTTTTCTTATTTTGAAAACTTTCTTTCTTTGTTCTTGAGACAAAGTCTTGCTCTGTTGCCCGGGCTAGAGTGAGTGCCATGGCGTCAGCCTAGCTCACAGCAACCTCAAACTCCTGGGCTCAAGCAATCTTTCTGCCTCAGCCTCCCAAGTAGCTGGGACTACAGGCATGTGCCACCATGCCAGGCTAATTTTTTCTATGTATTTTTAGTTGGCCAATTAATTTCTTTCTATTTTTAGTAGAGATGGGGTCTGGCTCTTGCTCAGGCTGGTTTTGAACTCCTGACCTTGAGCGATACACCTGCCTCGGCCTCCCAGAGTGCTAGGATTACAGGCGTGAGCCACCACGCCCGGCCTTGAAGACTTTCAATATCAAAACATAGTTATGTTACAGTAATGAGAAATACCGTGTGTGTGTGTGTGTGTGTGTGAGTGTGTGAGTGTGAGTGTGAGTTTTAAAAGGGGTGATGGCCTCCATTCTAAATTAGAATTCCATTTAAATATTTTATAAAAGGGCATGGATCAGAATTTTGCTCAAGGGAGTAATTGTTATAGGAAGAATTGTGCCAATGTGCCATTCCAAACAACATTAAAGAACATTAATAAACTGAATTTCAGCCACATTTACCCCTGATGAGTTGCCCATTTTCTACTTATATTACCATTTATTGTTTCAGTGCTTCATAGGATAGATACTGTGGATATGTTTTATGTAGTACACATTACTTCTAGTAGATGTTTTAATAATTTTAATAATGCCATTATCTTGATTTGCAGCAAATTGACTTCTCTCAATGAAGAATATACCAAAAATAAAACCGAGTATGAAGAAGCCCAGGATGCCATTGTTAAAGAGATTGTCAATATTTCTTCAGGTAAATTTAATAGAACCAATACATTAAATGTTCTGAATATGACCTGATTTTTGGTAATAGAAAAATCATCAGGATATTTGAAGAGTGTTTTGTGGTTTTTTGGTTTTTAAAGCCATCACACTGACTATTTAATATGTTAGGCTCCTTATAAAATAAGGCATGCTGTATAATGGTAGGACATGTAACTGGAAATTACTCTTATACATAAAAAGGCAAGATAGTGCAGGCCAAGGAATGGGAATACCCTAAAAAACAAAAATGTGCAAAAAAACTTAGAACTTAACTATAGTTGTAATAAGGAAAGTAAACACCAAAGGCTACAAGGCACTAATGTCTTGCATTATATACGGGTTCATGCTCTAGATTATGGAAATAAATACTACTGAAAAGCAAATATAAATTACACATGAGGCAAGCCCTTTTGAATTCTGTGCACTATTTTGTAGATTTTTAGAGTTCATTCTAACGGCATTGTTTGAGATGATTTTCTTGTAAATAAAGGCACTGTACAAACTGGCACTATATTATTGCCCTTAGAATGAAATGGTTGTATGTTTAGCACAAGGTAGATGGTGACGTGTTAAGTTGGCAGGCTTTGCCTACCATAGTGCAAATGTTGACTGTAACCTTTATTGTACCTTTCAAAAATATACTAAATAAAACATAACCAAGTAATCTAAGTTAGCATCACTAATCATGGGACAAATGATATTATATACCTCCTGATATGTTACAGAGGAAAGGATACAATATCACTTATGGAGTATTCTTGACAAAAATATTTAATCTGATTATAAGCAAGAGGGGAACAATTCAATAAATTTAGATTGTAGGACATTATTTTTAAGGCCTGAACTTTAAAAAAAAGTCAGTGTCATGAAAGCAAAAAAAGAATGGATAAAACTTAGACAAGACAACCAGATGCAATTGCCATTGTTATTGTCATCACATATTTTGTCACTCGGGTGTCAGGCAGCAAATTTTTTCTTTTTTGAGACAGAGTCTGGCTTTCTTGCCCGGGCTAGAGTGCCGTGGCATCAGCCTGGCTCACAGCAACCTGATCCTGGGCTTAAGAGAATCTACTGCCTCAGCCTCCCGAGTAGCTGGAACTACAAGGCATGCGCCACCATGCCTGGCTAATTTTTTCTATATATATATTTTTTAGCTGTCCAGATAATTTCTTTCTATTTTTTTTTAGTAGAAATGGGGTCTTACTCTTGCTCAGACGGTCTGGAACTCCTGACCTTGAGCGATCCACCTGCCTCGGCCTCCCAGAGTGCTAGGATTACAGGTGCGAGCCACCGCACCCAGCCAGCAAATTTTTAATGTGTGCAACAGCTTTTAGTTTTAATACTCAAGCACAGTAAAATCTTGAAAATATTTTAAGTGACAATTAGAGACCTAAATTTATGCTGAAACCCTCTGCGTGGTACTGATGAAAAAAATAAAGCTCAACAAGCAGTCTTACAGTTAGTTTGTACATGCACAGGCCTTGGTGGTCACATTACAGCTTGCTACCTGGTGTTTGCATGTGTCTTACGATTTTGAGGTGCCATTCTGATTTCATATTCTTTTTAAAAAAATTTTTTTAATTTCAAAATATTATGGGGGTACAAAGGTTTTTGTTATATGGATAGCTTTTATAGTGCCTAGGTCAGGGTTATAAGTGTGCTCATCACTCGAATAGTGTTCATTGTACCTGTTGGGTGGATTTTTACCCCACCTCTCCTCCCCCTCACCCCTTCTTGATTTCCAATGACTTTTACTTCTGTGTCCATGTGTGCTCATTGATTAGTTTCAAATTATTAGAGAGTACACAGGGTGTTTGTTTTTCAATTCTTAAGATACTTCACTTAGGATAATGGTCTCCAGTTCCATCCAGATTGTTGCAAAAGACATTAATTCATTTCTTTTTATGGCTGAGTATACTCCATGGTGTATCACATTTTGTCAGATTGTTAAAATGTAGGAAAAGGGTGTGTCTTAAAAGTCAAGTATGTGCCTTGGATATTGCTGTACTATGCTTCTCTTCCCTTAATCAATATATTACGAAAGCTTCTTGTTAGTTTTCTTTTTTAAAGCTCTACCTTATGTCTTTATAATCAGCTATATAGTTTTATATTTTATTGGTAAAGGAAGGCATCACACTCTAATTTTGAAATCTATTCACAGTGGGGAAGGATGTAGCAACACATTTTAACCCCATGTTGAGTTTTAGGTATTCCTTTCAAGTTTTGTTTCAGCTAACTTTTGTTAATTTTTTAAAAATGTATAAATTAGGAAGTGGGTTTTGAATTCCTGAATGGGGGAATTAACTCTATTCTTATAACTTACGTCTATATTATTCAATATTCCTATGTACATTTTCTGTTTTTATTTTTATACAGGGTATGTAGAACCAATGCAAACACTCAATGATGTGTTAGCACAGCTGGATGCTGTTGTCAGCTTTGCTCATGCATCAAATGGAGCACCTGTTCCGTATGTACGACCAGTCATTTTGGAGAAAGGACAAGGAAGAATTATATTGAAAGCATCCAGACATGCTTGTGTTGAAGTTCAAGATGAAGTTGCATTTATTCCTAATGATGTATACTTTGAAAAAGATAAGCAGATGTTCCACATTATTACTGGTAAAGAACTTAGTTTATGGACTTTTTTGAGGGGGGTAACATTTTCCTTTTTTTATGTGGGAGTAGAAGTATATTTAAAATTGACCAAGAAAATCCCAGTCCTTGACATTAGAAAAAGAACATGTTATTCATAACAGTAATATATTCACATTTGGATTAGAGGGAAGATTTGGAAGGTGAGATAATAAGCTTATGAGAGAATAGTGTAATCACAGAAACTTCTGTTCCAGGAGTTCAGAGTGTTTAAAAATGAACATCCCTTTACTCTCAAAGCTTTCCTTTGAGCCAGTCATTTCAATAGTGCAGTCATTGAAAGTCAGACAATATTGGCTACTGGAGGACCTAAGGTTAGAGTAGAAATTATTTTAAGACATGGCACCTATATTCATGTGAAACTCAAAAAAGTAGCCTTGCATATAGACTAACGTAGCATGTCTCAGCTGAGGTGTTTCAAGAGATTTTAACCAGATTCTAGAAAACAAAAAGAAGTAGAAGTCGTTGTGCAAGTATGTTTGGGAAAGTCAGTGATTGTATTTTGTTTCCCCAAATGGGTTTCCAAGTTGTTCATATAATCTGGCCCCAACAAATAAATTGCACATTTACTAAAAGAAAAGGGTCGTGTCTTAGGGCTTTAGTGTGGGGTTTAAGTGACTTGAAGAATTTGACCATACTGATCCATTTAGCAGTAACCCCATTTACTAATGAGTAACAGTGTTGAGTTAATCAATTTGGCTTATACTGCTTTTCTGGAAGTCATTAAATTATCCTGTAGGCAGCTCTGTGAGCCATGGGAAAATGTGTGTGTGGTCTTTCTAGGCCATAGTCAAATTATAGGTAAAGTATATTTTTCATTGTTCCTCTTGATAAAAGGCCCAGTATTGATTTGTCTGAAGACATAGAATTACTTACTTTTTTTTTTTTTTTTGAGACAGAGTCTCATTCTGTTGTCTGAGCTAGAGTGCTGTGGTGTCAGCCTAGCTCACAGCAACCTCAAACTCCTGGGCTCAAGCAATCCTGCCTCAGCCTCCAGAGTAGCTGGGACTACAGGCATGTGCCACCATGCCTGGCTAATTTTTTCTGTATATTTTTAGTTGTCCAGCTAATTTCTTTCTATTTTTAGTAGAGATGGGGTCTCGCTCTTGCTCAGGCTGGTCTCCAATTCCTGAGCTCAAACGATCCACCCACCTCGGCCTCCCAGAGTGCTAGTACTACAGGCGTGAGCCACTGTGAGGGGCCAGTGAAATTACTTTTAAGGACAGCAATTTTCACATTTTAGGCAGCCTGTGGCTTTGCTTCTGGTGTGCCATATCATTGTGACCTAGGTGAAACATCCTCCATGTATTAGGACTAACAATCCATTTATTAGTAGCAGAAAGAAATTGAAAATCTTGCTTTTGATATAATTTGTTTTATAGGCCCCAATATGGGAGGCAAATCAACATATATTCGCCAAACTGGAGTGATAGTACTCATGGCCCAAATTGGGTGTTTTGTGCCCTGTGAGTCAGCGGAAGTGTCAATTGTGGACTGCATCTTGGCACGGGTAGGGGCTGGTGACAGTCAATTGAAAGGAGTCTCTACATTCATGGCTGAAATGTTAGAAACTGCTTCTATCCTTAGGTAGGTACATGTCCCAGTCCTCTGAAAATGGAAATATATGTCTGTCCTGTCGGAAATACATTTGCAGATTTCTCTATAAGACATTTGAGAATAATTATCTTAGTTTAATCATTTTCCTGTAAACTTTATATTATCTTAAAAGTGTGATTGGTGATAGTTGTAGAAAACTCTGATTTTTAAAGTTGTCTCTTTAAGGTATCCAGTAGTAGCCCACCTTATAAATCTCCCCCACTACCATGCTTTTGTTTTTTTTTTTTTGAGACAGAGTGTCACTTTGTTGCCAAGGCTAGAGTGCCCTGGCGTCAGCCTAGCTTACAGCAACCTCAAACTCCTGGGCTCAAGCGATCCTCCTGCCTCAGCCTCCTGAACAGCTGGGACTACGGGCATGCGCCACCATGTCCGGCTAATTTTTTCTATATATTTTAGTTGGCCAATTAATTTGTATCTATTTTTGGTAGAGACAGGGTCTCGCTCTTGCTCAGGCTGGTCTCGAACTCCTGACCTTGAGCGATCCTCCTGCCTTGGCCTCCCAGAGTGCTAGGATTACAGGTGTGAGCCACCGCGCCTGGCCTCACTACCATGCTTTTGCTTGCATTGTTCACACTACCTGGAGTGATTCTTCTTACCCTTTACCCATGTTCTGTCTAATCTTTAAGTCCCTAATGACAAGAATTCTAGTTCTCCGATGATTTTTCCCTGAACTTCTACTCTTTGACATGCCTGTAACTTATTATTTATTTATTTTAGAGGTTGCTGAAATGTTTTGTCTTATTTCACTTTTTAGGAGCTTCCTTGAAGACAGGGACTATGCCTTCTGTTTCTTGGTATCTTCTAAAGTACTTTGTATATAGTAGGTCCTTAGTAAATTTTGTGTTGATTTAACTTTTGAGAGGTTCCATTGTTTGTGAGGAATTACAAAAGCAGTACAAGTGTTCTGTATAGTAATTAAGCAATAGGTTATATTTACAACTTATAAGATTAAAGAAACAAGCAAAAGATGTCAGGTGGCAATTCACAGAAAAAGAAACAACCAGTGAGCACATGAAAGACTATCAAATTCTCTAATTAAAAACAAGTTTCCTTCCTTACATTTGGTTAAAACTGAGAAAAGAAATGGTAATATCTGGTATTGGTATGGCTGTGGCAGGCACACAATTTACATAACCACCAGCAGAGTATGTGATTGTCCATGTCATCACACCCTGGTCCCATCTTCATTTGTTTTTTTTTTGTTTTTTTTTTTGAGACAGAGTCTCACTGTGTTGCCCAGGCTAGAGTGAGTGCTGTGGCGTCAGCCTAGCTCACAGCAACCTCAAACTCCTGGGCTCAAGCAATCCTTCTGCCTCAGCCTCCCAAGTAGCTAGGACTACAGGCATGCGCCACCATGCCCAGCTAATTTTTTGTATATATATTTTTTTAGTTGGCTAATTAATTTCTTTCTATTTATAGTAGAGATGGTGTCTCGCTCTTGCTCAGGCTGGTTTCGAACTCCTGACGTTGAGCGATCTGCACGCCTCGGCCTCCCAGAGTGCTAGGATTACAGGCGTGAACCACCACGCCCGGCCCATCTTCATTTGGTTTTATTTTTAAAAATCTTAGCTGATTTGATTGGGAGGAAATGAACAATAGCTTCTTTATTTGGAATTTCTTTGATTACTACTAGTGTTATTAGTAACTTCAAAAAATTTATTCACCATTTGTTTTCCCTTCTATCCATTGTTTATGTTCATGCCTATTTTTTCTATTGAAGTACTAGTGGTTTTTATTGACTTTGTTTATATATTAAGATAATCTGTTATGTGTGTGGCATATCTTTCTCAACGTATTGTCTTAATTTTGTTATTTACACTTGCACATTTGAATGTCATGGAAAATTTTCGTGTAATTATATGCTCAGGTCTGCAACCAAAGATTCATTAATAATCATAGATGAATTGGGAAGAGGAACTTCTACCTACGATGGATTCGGGTTAGCGTGGGCTATATCGGATTACATTGCAACAAAGATTGGTGCTTTCTGCATGTTTGCAACCCATTTTCATGAACTTACTGCCTTGGCCAATCAGATACCCACTGTTAATAATCTACATGTCACAGCATTAACCACTGAAGAAACCTTAACTA
>CAUYRT010066913.1:0-78738 GCA_963574885.1 Lepilemur ruficaudatus | reverse complement strand
GATTATCTATTTCATTCTTTGACTGGTTTGTAAATTCACTACATTGTAATAACACTTTAAATTTATTTTTACTCCTAAGTTATGAAAATACATTATTTTAGATATAGCTGCTTTATGAGCTATGTTTAAAGTAACTTTCTTTCTATTCAAGAGTCTGACACTTTTGAATCCTAAATAGCAGTTTAGTTTTCAGCTTTTTTGGCTGATTCCTTTCTTCCACGTTAAAATGAGTTATTTAAAATTTCCTTCTGCTTACCTTCACTCTAATTACTGTGAAAAGTCATAAACTCTTGCTCATTTTCCTTAAGGCAAGCTCATGAGGTCCTTGCCTTGGGCATTGTTATATTTCAACATTTCACATAAATGTATCTTACAGAACATTGGTCTTCTGAGAGATATTGAGAGATGCTCCATGGAAAAAAAAATGTTCCAAGGACAGTTCATTTGATAAATCTAGTGTACCATAAATTGCCACTTTAAGATGCAGAGTAGCCAGTTAATGTCTAAGAAATTTCTGATAAAGAAAATTTTTAATTTTTTTTAAGTTTTTCAATAGTAATTGATTTATAAGCTCATAGGATATAACTTGTATTGGCATCTTTTTAGGCTAATGCTTTTTATTTTTCAAAATACAGTTTTAGTGTAGAATGGATACCACAGCCACAAAGACTCTCATTAAATTATATCCTTTGCCAAATTTCCATGACACAGCAAATTTTAGAAGAGCTCATATATATTTTGGAGAGCTTCAACTATATAAAAAAAATCAATCTTTTAAATGATTTCAGCAAGATGTTGAACTTCTGGCCTCCAGAACTTGGAGAAAACAAATTTTTGTTTTTTTAAGACATCATATTTGTGGTAATTTGTTACAGCATCAATCAGAAACTAATATGCTCTGTGAAAGACACCATGAAGAGACTAATAATTAAAAAAAGAAAAAAACATGGAATGGGGGAAGGTATTTGCAAAACATGTATGTGATAAAGGATTTTGCTGGTTTAAAGAGATAGCTTCCCCTTCTCCCTTGTAAGGTTTTCTGAAAAATCAACTCACAAAAAGGCAGAGTAATTGGAGAAAACACATATGAAATTTATTTAACATGTACATACAGGAGTCTTCATAAAGAAGACTCAAAGGTACAGGGGACATTGTCCATTTTAATGCTTATGTTCAACAAATATGGACAGCTGTGTAGAAATATGATTGGAAAAAAAAGGGTATGATCTGATGCTAATAGTCTGAGTGGGGAAACCTGCAAGGCTTGTCTGGTTCTTCTTGGGCATTCTGAGCGTGCATTGCTTCCTTCTGAGTATGAGGCAGGACTGTCTCTGAAATGGGAGTCTTGTGACTTATATATAGTCAAACAAAGTAAGTCAGACAATTTCTTTATGGCCAACTTTTACACTGAAAGACAGAGGGAAATTTAGAGTCATAATTTTAGGATTTACGGCTGGCTTTGGGGAAAAGGGATTCTGGTTTCTATGACCTGCCATAGGGAGGAGGCATTCTAGTTCCTACGGGTAGCCTCAGTGGAAAATGGGACTGAGAGACAGGAGGGCACGAGAAGATCAGAGAAAAACTTTTTGTTTCTGAAGCTGCATCTGAGGCCTTCATTTTAGGGTAGTGTTTTCTGAGTTCCAAAAACTTGTATTCAAAATATATAAAGATATATGTAAACAATTAATTAGCAATAAATGAAGTTTTTGATGTGTTATCGCATCTAAGAAACTGTTTTGTGTATTTTCTTGTGAAGTTCAAAATGAAAAATTGTGCCCCATACTATACTGGGTCACATTTATCAATTAACCTTGTAAGAGTCAATGTTACTTAATAGTAAAGTGATCAGACTCAGAATCTAGACATATCTGGGTTCAAATTCTTGATTCACCACTCACTAGGTATGAATTATTTTACAGATTACTAAATTTCCCTATTACTAAACTTTCCCAATTGGTAAGAGGGGAATATAATAGTATCTAGAGCAGGATGTTGTTATAATTAATAAGTTCAAGAATATAAGAATTTCACTACAGTGCTGGTGCATACTAAATTATCATCATTATTTTACTTGAAAATGATGAATATTAGTTTATAATATTCAATTATATGCTACAATTTTCATATATATTTATATTTTAAAAAATCAGTTTGAATTCAGAAAACATTTTCACATGTTAAATCCCATCTTTAATTGGATAACCTTGGAAAAATAGTCTATTGTGATTGGAAAAGAAGCTCTGCCTATTCTGTTGATTTCATTTTGTAGCAGCCCAAGTTGCTAGGGCAAAAATAATTTTAAAACTTTCTGTTATGCCCTTAAAGGTTTTCACTGAAGAAGACTTAAGAGCTGACAGTAGTTTACGGGTGAATATTTCAATTACATTTATTCTTATATTGTGCTGCTAGGTGTAAGATATAAAGTTAATTAGTTCCCCCATGAAGATCAATTGAACAGAATTAGTGTCTCTTGAATCAAAAATGTTACTTCTGTGTGGATGGGTAGTGCATTAGAGCTGCAAAATGGTTCATAGTCTATTAACGTGGGCTCCTTCTGATGAGAAGTTAAAATCAGATAGCATAATGGGATGGATCTTCCTCACTGCACCTGCACATCTTGTATACTTGTTTTTGGCAGGCATAATCACATAGAACCCACTCTGCAGGTGTAATTGAAGTATGCCTGCCCTGAGGATTTGCAGGTGTCTTGGCCAGTGGAGGCTCTGAAGCTGGCACTCCTCAAATAATGGGATGTCTTCAAGGCAATCCAGTATCTGGTTCCTATAAAATCCTGGCAAATGAATCCCTTCTTAAAGCCATACATACATTGTAATAAAATATGATCCGCCTAAAATGAAGTCCTTTTATGCTGACATAATTAAGTAGGGAGAGGAATAAATGTGAGGTAGCGTACTAAAGACATCAGCACCACATCATCTTAATTAAGAAATCTCTTTTCTGGCAAGGCACATTGGAAATTATTGCAACAGGTTCCTTGAAATGCAGAGAAATTCTCCCTGGCTTCTCTTTGTAAGGCTGCAACACACTAGCAAATATCTGTTGCTCAGGTTAGCAATAATTTTCTAAAGAAACTTGTTTAAATTTCCCGTTAATGCACTTTACTGTTAATATTACAGGGTAGAAGTTTGACTAAAATATCATGATAAGTGCCTGTAGTGGATTTTATTTCTCCCTACTACCAAAATGGAGGACTTTGGCTATTAGTTTCACAAAGTTCCTTTGCCTTTAACTACTATTTCTTTTTTATTGCTTATTTTTACATTCATCCATTTAACGAGTCCATTCACCTTTTTAAATTTTAAACACACATCCATCACACAGAGAAAATGCTATCCACTATTTCTTTTGAGTTTAGGAAAATTTAAACTCAGAAATGATGGTCTCTATACTCTCCCTCATTTCCTAGGGACAATCACCACCAGTGTTTTCTCATTTCACATTTTCTATTGCATATGGATAACTACATATTTACGATAGAATCTTTCCCTTCTATCACTATTATTGCTACAAATAGTATCATTTTTCTATGAATACTGGATTATACTTTGCAAATTTTCCTATAAATGGACTTTTTACCTCTTAACAATTTCCAGGTCAGAACATGTAAGAGTATTTAATAATTTATATTTTCACCAGAGGACTGCATTATAATTGGTTTAATTATCTTTTTCTTTATGGTTATATAAGTTGTGTTAAAATGATTGCTATTACAAATAATATTGCAAAACATATTTGTATAAAATTATCAGCTGTAATCATGACAGTTTTTCTCAGTTTCCTAGATGTGGAATTGCAGTCAGAAGATATGAACTTCTGATAACTTTAATTACTACCCCACCCTCAAATATCGATTGATTACATTCTCAACACATTATAAGATAGTATAAATTGTCATGGCTTCAATGGAACTGTATGTTTTGACTATATATTCTTATATATGTGCTGTTTTTATTTCTCATTGATTTATAAGATTTCAGTTTGAATTAGGGATTCCTTTGTTTGAAATCATTTTCTTTTATTTGTGTTATATATTACATGAAAACGTTTAAATTTTATGTAACAAAATTTTTATTATGTCCACAGTTTCTGAAAAATGATATAAATAATTTTGCATAGTTTTTCTATAAAAAAAAGAGAAAAGGAATTTTCTGTTAAAATAATTTTCTCTTTTAATAAGAACTCCAACTTTTAAGTAAAAGCAAAGTCCATGATTTAAGAAAAAATTAGAGGTTTAGAACAAATAACAGAAAATCAGGTAGATTTTAAAACTACTCTATATTTTACTAATTGATATTTGCAATATCAGGAGAAAAACAAAACTTAATTATGGGAAAAAAACCTCTACAAAGCTTTTGCCAGGTAATAAAACAAAATAAGACAAGCCAAACTAAAAATATCCATTAGGAAATGGATTCTCTATTTCCTTTGATTAATATTCACAATATATTGTGATATTTAACACTAAAATATTAATGTGCCAAGACTAAATCCTTTGCCTATATTATATCACTTGTTCCTTTCTAAATCATCATCTAATTCTCATAGTAATCATATGAGCTAGTTATATTAATAGCCACATTTCCCAGCTGGGAAATCATAATTAAAGAACTTTTGCATGGCCACACAGGTGGTGAGAGGTGTGGTGAGTTTTAGATGCAAGCGTTCTGAAGCAGCTTGTGTTCTGATCCTCCTGACAGAGGATAGTCCTCCCACACCAATATGAAAATGAAGAAAAATCTGAATGTGTTTTCTGATGCTTTTAACTTATTTTTTACTTTTACATACACAATTTAATTATGAATTTAAATATACATTTATTTAATACAAATTCCTTATTTCTTTAACTATGTGGTTCAAATATGCACAACAAACCATTATGTTGTAAGAGGACTAACACCTTAATAGTAACATTTTGTATATTAATAGAAATCATAACAAGCTTTAAAAAACTGAACACAAGACAGAAATTATCTGGGAGGAAAGTGGCAATAGGCCAATATTCTGGCTGAGTTGAGGAGTATTTTTAAGGAAGAGAGGTTTTAACATTTCCATCTCCTTAGTGTTGGTTTTCAATGTTAATACCACCAAACTTCAGGCTTGGGTTGCAAGAGGTAAATGCTGCCTTTAAAATCTGTGTAAGACCATAATAGAATAACTAACTTCCAAGAGGAAGAAGGGGAGAAAGAAGCTCTTGTGGGTATCCAGTTTCTCTTTTGAAACAGGTCAGATTAAGTCACTGCTCTCTCTTTAGAACTATAGAGTTGGGGCACTGAGGTATGTTACATTAATGAAACAATAGATGTCACATGAAACAAAATTTCAAGAGTACAGAAAAGGTGACTCCCAAACATTTAGAAAAGGGAACAAGGTAAAAATACTGAGTAGGTTGAGATAGCTGTTTTACCTACCTATATAATTTGCCTTGAGCTTAAAAGTTCTCATTAAAATATTAAATGATACTATTTTATGCTATGATAATCTTGCTATTTTATGCTATGATAATCAACAAGGGACCAGGGATGGTGACTTTCCAGCTACAGGGCAAATGGTCTCACCTTTTATGCAAATACTTTATATTACTGAGAAGTATACCAGAAAGTGTCATTTGAAGGTCAAACATAATATAGTTATTTTTGATCATAGAGGTTATCTAATGGGAAATATTTTCAATTTTCCTCTCTCTTTTCTGTGGCCCTGTATAACTCAATGTCAACTTCTATTGTTATAATTATTAAATCATATTTTCTCTTTTTTCCCCTTGGGCAAAAGAAAACAAAAAGCTTAAGGATGTCAAATTTGTGGGTTATATTTTATTTATCTTTGTATGTTTCAAACATAACAAAATTCCTAGCATATAGTTTGTGTTTAATAATTGTTTTTGAATCAAAATATTTGATTAGCTGAAGTTCTATATTTAAATCTAGTTTAACTTCAAATGAATCATTTTTCAGTTTTTAGCTACAAATGCTATTTTCCTGGATGCTTTTGAGAAATACACATTCTTCTGCATAGGTTATTTCTATAGATTGTTGCCAACCAGAGCTTGCAGATATATTTATGTCAATTTTTCTTTGAAATCAGTCTAATCCTTGGTATACATATATATTTTACATTGGAAATTGTATTAAGTATAGCTTAATTTGGTCAATGAAACATTGATATTTGCTTATATAAGGCTATATTTTCCATTGCTAATGAACTAGAGATACTGTTTTCTGCCCAGATGATTTATATTATAAATTGTACTTCATAGCTTATAAATTGATATGGTTCCTATAAATGTCAGAAATGCTCTCAGTTGCCTAAAATTACATAAATGCTAGATGACCTATGATGTTAAGATTATATTAGTTTTGAATTATTTGTAAAGCCATACAATAGAAGAAAAATGTATTGTCTTACCTTTTTATGACAATTTATTGTAAACGTAGAATTTCAATGAAGTGAGTTTTATATAGGAAATTATTATTATTTCTGCCATAGGAAAGGCTGAAATATTGAGACATATTGAAGGTATTCAGTAAACATTAAAAGAAAATACTTTCTATAAAATATTTAGGATATTTATGCATTGTGATATCATCTTCTATTGACATAATTGATTTTACTCCTTAAATGCCTAGTTACAAAAGTGCTATAGGTTTAAAATATAGGTTTAATTTTATTATTATTATTGCTGTTTTTATTTCGGAATATTACAGGGGTACAAAAAATTTGATTACATGTATTGTTTCTGTACAGTTTGAGCCAATGTTATAAGTATGCCCATCACCCAGATAGTGTGCATTGTACTTGTTAGATATGAATTTACCCAACCCCTCCTCACCCGCTCCACCTGCTTGATTTCCACTGAGCTTTACTTCCACATGTGCACATGAGTGCTAATCGGTTAGTTCCAGTTTAATAGTGAGTATATGTGGTGTTTTCTTTTTTTTTTCCCATTTGTGCTACACTTAACTTAGAAAAATGGTCTCCATTTCCATCTAGGTTGTTACAAAAGGTATTAGTTCCCCATTTTTTTATTGCTAAGTAGTACTTCATGGTGTGTGTGTGTGTGTGTGTATATATATATACACACACACATATATGTGTGTGTGTATATATATACATATATATATATATATATATATATATATACACACCACATTTTATTGATCCACTCATATGTTGATGGGCACTTGGGTTGATTCCACATCTTTGCAATTGTGAATAGTGCTGCAATAAACTTTCCAGTGAAAATATGTGTTTATATCACGGTACAAGCCTTTTTCTATTAGTCATTTTGCTTATTAATATATGAGTACTAAATCTAAAATATAAAAGTATAACATAAATGTAAAGTTTTTAGTGAATAAAGAAGCAATTCTATGTACATTAACTGTTGGGGGAGGGCAATTGAATCAGAAAATAACATAATCACAATCAATTTGCAGAAAAATCAAAAGCCAGCAGATAGAGCTTTTCAGTTACTATTACATAATCATTAGTTAATGCTGCCATCTAAAATAAAATATAGGAAATTTAGAAATTCCATAATGCTCATAGTTTTCTGATTAAAACTATTCAGTCACTATTTGTAAAAAGTAAATTATTAATATTTTCAATGAAATATTATTTAAATACTCATCATTTTATTATCTGTGTTTTAGTTTCTGTGAGTCCATCAGGCATCACATTTCTGGTTAGGCAAGAAAATCTCATTAAACTGAAGTCACTTATCAGTACTTTGATATTTAGGTAATAAATTTTTATAAGATATTCAATTTTACATGTGCCACAGTGTTTATTGATAGGTCACTTCAAGCACAAAACACATATAGCATTAGACCATGTGGTCAAATTAAAAATAAATCAATGTATGTAAGCACTGTAAAATTTTTTTGATATGTCCTACTTTATAAGTAATTATGAGGTAAATATTATTATACCTCCTTTCTTTCATTTGAGACAATACAGAATTACAGAGGTTAAGGAACAAGTTCAAGGTAGTATAGCTGTAAGAGACTAAAGTGGGATATAAACCTTGGTTGTCTGAATCCAGAGTTACTACTCTTATCACTGATAGTTGACTGCCTTTATAAGTTTTTGGTTATTTCTGCCCAATCTCACCACCATCTCTACTGTTTTGGAGTCTCCAAAGATGCTTCCTAAGAAGTATTATATATATTGTAAAAATAAAACATCCAATATGTACAACAAAGATGTTAAAAATAAGGCCAACAGTGAATTTACCAAGGTGTACAGTTAATCACATGAATAAAAAGGATAAGGGAAGGACATCTAAAGTTTAAAAAAATCGGGACACTGACTATCTCCTGAAAGGAGTAGCTTTGGCATTTTTGATAGTACCTATGTATGCCTTACCCTTTGTTCTTGGTACACTGGGGATAGAGTTTTATTTATAGAGTTAATGTTAATTTAAGATGTTTCGTTTATTCCTAAATCCTTAGAAGAAACCTGAGAGAAGTTGATAGGACTTTATGTGTGTAGACACACGTGCACTTTTAAATTAGTGCTTTACTCTTACTAAATTGATTCTTTGTTCAGCTTAAGGAAGCCTTTTCATTTCTAATGCATTTCTCACATGTGGGAGTGCCACAGAAGTGTTTCTCCCAATATAAGAGAAATAGTTTTGGAGATTATGCTTGAGAATTTTTTAAAAACCAGCACATTCCAATAACTTGAGAATTTAAAACACACACATTCTGTATTTGCCACTAATATACTTTAAGCCCAACTAAAATTGTCTCCATCTATATTACTTTCCATCTAGAAAAAGACAATTTAAAATACTTGAAATTTTGTGACCGACCTGATGACTAAGTCAGATGACTCCATGACTGCCTATGGTAAGCAGTTTCAAGAGAGATGGGGGAAAAAAAATCCTGGAGCTAAAAACAGGTGATTCAGATATTCATCACCCAAGTGATATCATATTCTATCTTTGGAATATTTGTGGCTGAGGCATTCCTTGTACACCTCTTTGAAGATCTGCAATCTTTTTCTTAAAGCACAGAACTATTGCAAAGCATTAGTGTAACCTGTACTAAGAGGCCACAGGATCTTTGAAAGGGCCATGACTGACAAGGTATTAGGAAAATGCTAACCATGCTGGTAGCATCACTAGAACCTATCTCTTGGATTTCTCCTGCCTCAGCTGTAGATTAGATCTATCACTGGGAAAAAGCTTTATACTCTTTATAATTGGTACAACAACCTTACAAGGCCTGTTTTGGTGAGGGTGGATGCTTTCCCCCATCCTTTCCTAGATGTTTTACATTATACAGTTTATAGGTAAAATGGGGAGTGACACTCAAGATAAGTTTGCAAAAGAGTCAATATGCAAATGATATTGAATCTTGTTGGAACAATTTTTACTCCCTCTACAGATGAAGACTAATTAGGAAGGCTAAGGTACACCTTGAATTTTGGAGTTAAAGAACAATAAAAAAAGAAAAACACTGATCTGCTTAAAATAGCTTTTCTCTTTTTATCACCATTTAAACTGAAAACTGATTTTTAGATTCAAAGTTTTATTTTCTTTTTAAAAATATTTATAAGAATAGATTGTGTCAGAGTATTTTCAATCACTTGTTTTAATATCCATAAATCTATTACATATTTTTTGTGACAAAACTCTATGTCACAAAAAAGAGGTCAGTTGTCTCTAGGGAATGATATAGACAAGTCCTTTGATTGTATATTCCTAGTAAATACTTACATAACGTAAGTTTCAATCATTATTTCCACCAAACCCAGAAAAGAACTGTTGTCAACAACTCGCCAAATTATTGACTCAAATTATAGATAATTCCAGTTTTCTGTTTTCAGTCCTAAACATAATGGACCACAGCATTATTTATTTATTTATTTTTGCTTTTTAAAAGTATTTCTCTATACTAATGTTCCATAGAACATACATTAGGAAATGCTTGTCTAGGCTTACCAGACTGCAAGTGAGCTAATCCTTTTTTTGTTTTTCTTCAGCCAATGAAACCTAGCGAACAGATGTGTGATCTGTTCTTGGCTATTTATATCTAACTATTCACAATTTTAAATTCCTTAATCCTCTGCACATTCACTCCCATCCCAATGCTACTCTGGGCAAGAGCCTACACTGACTATTGCTCCTATAGTTTCTCTTTATTATCATGGTGTAAAGGCTATAATGATTAACCAAGATCTATGAATACAAATAAATAACGGAGAAATAAAGATGTAGAAAGCTCTAGGAGTGGTGATGGCACTAAATAATACCTACAGATTCAGTGGACTGTGATTAGCATTTCTCTGAAAGGTATCACAGACATGTGCTGCTGTTAGAACAACAATTGCAGTGGTGGAATAAATCTAAATTAACACTGGAAACCTTGACTAATGCATCTAGCATGCATAACCCATCCAGAAACAAGCAATGGTGTTTTGCTTGTTACATCAACACAGATTGCATAGTAATCGCTGCGTATTCTGTAAACATCAATCCTACTGTATTTTTCCCCTGATTTTCTTTTTAAAAATGTTCATTCTCCAGACCCATAAAAAGGGTAACTTTCCACAGTGTAAAATATAATGCTTCAGGAAAAAGTGGTGAATTAAAAAGTTCTACCCTTTAGTTCAGCCAGCAATCTAAATCTAACATAGGGTTGGATTTTTTTGAAGGTATGCGGATCTGATTATCTCATCCAGTGATTCCCTGTGTGACTCTTATCAGTCTTACACTTATCTTTCACCAACTGATAATGTACCAAATTCCAAGGCTTAAGTTAGAATTGATTTCCTAGGTCTCAATGCTGATACTCTTATTTTACCATGAGAGTTATAGTATACATTTGTAGGTAATGTTTTATTGCTAAAGACAACTGAATGATCTTTCTTTGACCCTCAGAACATTTATAAAAACATCACCTCTTCTTTTGTCAGAAATTTTGACACAATAATTCAAATTCTTATCAAAACAGAGAGAAATATAGACTTTCTAGGGTTATCTGGAAATGGGTTTAACTGGAATTTCTCTAAGGATTCCTATTTCAACCTAGGACTCACTAAATACATGTGGGGTGTACATGTGTGTATTTGTTTGTGTGCATATAAACTTTTAATTTCCTTAAAGGAAAACTTCTCTTTAATTTTGCTGGATACATTATATAACTTTGTGTTCTTGAAAAACTAATCAAATTATTTTAACCAACCAAAGAGACCACTTTCACCACTAGTTTCCCAGTTATCAATTTCATTTTGCTTTTGATTAGTGTCTAGGGCTAGAAAATTATTTAGAGGTAGTTCTAACAATTCATCCAAAAATGGAGAATGCCTGTCACACTAAAAGAGCTACTTGGAAATCTGCCAAATCACAATCTATTTTATTCATTCATTCATTCATAATAACTCAGTATTTTTTTAAAATATATTTGATATTGGTGAGTGAAAGAAAGGAACCTAGTTCTATAACTGAAGTATGGTTCAGATATTTGGGTTAAACAATTTACTTGGGTGTTGAAAGAATGAATGAATGTCCTTCCCAGGAAGAGTTCATTATATTAGATACCTTCGCATAGGCAGGAATCTTGAGTAGAGGAATATATTTTATATATTGTTCTTTTCAAAATGTTTTTTTTAAGTTTAGGGTCTGATAAATTTTTTAAAGTAAATTAATTTAGGGCTGATTTTTCAGCTTATATTAAATAAACCTAGTCCATTTGTGAATGTGCCCAGAGCTTTAAAATATGTTATAAATTTTCAAAAGATATAATAATACTACTATGTGTAATTAAAAAAAGAAAGATAATGTGTCCAGTAATTTCAAATATCCTTCATGGGACTTGTGCTCCAAATACTTTTAAATAGAGATACAGATTTCACTTTTGATATATTAGTTTTTAAAATGGTATCTGTATGTCATCAGAGATATTTCTATGATTTATAATTATGACAGAAATACTTCAATCATGTATTCTGTCACTAAATGAAACACTAAATGAAATTTCTTTTTAAGCTTTACAATCATCAAAGACATTACATCGGATATTAACACTGCTTGCTTAGTTAAATACACAAAGATTTCAATATTTAGAATTTTTTAGAATATTTTAGAAACTGTAAATATTTAGAAATTTTGTTTGTCAAATTAGCCACAACTGAAAACCAAAAAGTTCATTTTCTACTATTATAATAAAACATATTTTGTTTTAACTCTGATTCTAAATATACATGTGCATTGATTTTCTCTCTGAGTAAAATAAACTCAACTTAAATTTTTGCCATATGACTTTAGGATTTTCCATTAAAAATGTTTTTCACTCTCTCACCAATTTCATAGAATAAAAGGTCTAATTTTCAGGGAATGAAAGCTTTGTTTTGAAGGGTTACTGTATATTTTTATGAACTAGAACAAGGAAGAGTAGACCAAAGCAATGACTTGTCCATGTAAGCATGAGCTATCAAGCAAGCAAATGGAGCAGAGCTCATAAAAAACTCAATTCACCTAAAGTTTTAGCTTTGTGAAAGAATTACAGACTTCTTCTTTTTCTCACTTTTCTTCACTTGGCTTCTTCCACCTACAGTACAAAAGCTGGTAATGATCATAGAACTGGAACCATATTTCAAAAGTTGCAGGTGGTAAAAGAAGAAAGAAGAAAATGCTAAAGTTAGTCTACAAGGACCCAAACCTCCTGTGATGAATTAAGAATGACTTTTATTTCAAGAACAGATACTCTGCTCAAAGTTCAGATGCTGACATATTGCATTGTGACACTGGAGAAATATTTGGCTACAGGGTACAGCAGGGAATCTGCAGCCCAAGTGCTGAGTTCTATTTCTTAGTCATGTATCCCAATTAATTCTTAGGTTACTTTGTAGCACTCTGTGCTTTACTTTCTCATTTAAAAAAAAATGGAACAAAAAAATTTGGAAATTACCTAATGAATGAATTCTTTGCCCTCACTAAAGTTGAATTATCATTGAAATATTTTTCTTTTAAATAGTTCTCAATTAAAACTTAACAGACTAGCGTCAAGAAAGGATATAATTTTGATGTTTGTAAGGTCAGGTTGATAAAGGAGGTATTAACATTTTTAGTAGAGCCAAGATGGCGGGCTAGAAGCAGCCCACACTCATTGCTCTCAAGGAGAGCGTAGAAAGTTGCAGGTAGATGTTCACCTTCAAATGGACTGTCTTGGAGAGTGCACTGTGAATCATCAGAGAAGCCACTGGAGACACCCAGAGTAAAGGAGAGGTAGGCAGGATGAGCCACTTAGAGCAAGATTAGAATGTACTTAGGAAAAGAGCCCACATGTGGGGAAGGCTCAGGGGAGAGAACCTCAGGGCTCCACGCTCATGCTGCAGACACTGCAACCCAAGCTTTGAGGGGTGCCCACCACCACCACCATGGCAGGCTTCCAGACTGGTCAGGGAGCTGCTTGGAGACTGCACAGCAGCAATGCACCAGAGAACAGGCACAGCTGGGTCCCACTGGCTTCTGATCTTGGATGGCTGCAACTGACACCATTCTGAGCTATCAGCCCCATAGCACCTGGTGTATGCAGGGGCTGACTCCACTGCAGCCACCTCCCCATTGACTCTGCCTGGCTGAGGAAGGACCAGGGATGATAGGTGCTTTCACACATACCATCACTGGAACATGACACCTCACTCTCTTGCTTCCCTCCACCACCACCAAGAGATATGAGCAGAGCAGGAGATCATGGCCCTCTGCATCTGGCAGTGCCATCTGGATAGCAACATCACTGCCATCTTACTAACACGGCAGCTACTCCCACAGCCAGACCTGGTAAGAAGGAGAGCCTCAGCCACTGCAACTCACCTGCTATGTACCACATATCTCCCCAGCCACACGAATTTTAGGCCACCCAACCAGTGAGGCCCAATGAGCCATCGAGCTACCAGCCAAGGTTGCATGACCCCACCCAGCAGTCAGCCAAGGTCCCACAAACTGCCCAGATGCCTCCACACCCACATGCCACAGAAGCCCTGCTTGCACTGTGCACCTTGGCAATCCCACTCACAATGCGCACCACCCAGCTGCCACAGCACTGCCCCTCAACACTGCCTCAGACCTCTTCCCCAGGAGCTGCATTTTGCTACATGTTGCCACTGCTTTTGGTCCTGGGTGGAGCAAATGCCCACAGCCCAGACACCTGTGACCACTGACTAAATAGCTTCAACTAGCTGCCACTGCCACTGCTGTGGGGAGGCACAGACAGAGCAAATTCCCACACCAACTGCTTCTGTGAAGAGGGACTGATGAACCCTGCCTTAGCTTCTGAAAGTGGCCTGACGACCAACCAACCACTCTGTCAGAATATCCCCCAGCACCAGCTTGGACTATGACAACTGAAGGGAATGGGACGACACAGGAGAACAGCTGCAATATAGGCTTACAGTGCATTCACCCCTCTCAGCTGGGACAACCCTCTGGAGTAAGACACAAGTGTACCATACAGGGACCACTCCTCCTTTTCACTAAGTAGGAGAGTTCCCAGCAGAGAACAGGTATACCACAAACTTTTCTGCCTTGAGCTGAAAGAAGAGGTTTCACGTGAGAAGGAACCAGCATAAGAACTCTGGCAACATAAAGAAACAAGTTGTTTTGACATCCCAAAAGGATCAAAATAGGTCTCCAGCAATGGACCCCAACCTAACAGAAGTTGTCAAAATGTCAGATACGGAATTCAGAAAATGCATAGCAAATAAGATGAATGAGATTGATGAGAAAATTAAAAACCGACATGAAGGAACAAAAGAAAAAATTCAGGACATGAATGAAAAATTCTCTAAAGAGATAGATAACGTAAGAAAAGACATAACATAACTTAAAGAAATTAGTCATTTAGAGAATTTCAAAATACAGCAGAAAACTTTAACAATAGACTAGACCAAATGGAAGAAAGAATTTCAGAGCTTGAAGACAGGGCTTTCAAATTAATCCAGTCAGTCAAAAATGGAGACAAAAGGAGGGAACAGAGAAAGATGGCTATATAGAAATCTACAATGTTCATCTCTCTGAATAAACACCAAATTCAACAACTATCCATGTAAGCAGAGGAACCAAAAATCAAGTGAGTGATCATATATAGTTTTAACATTATAGCAAGGAAAGAAGCATTGAAGACAGCAGAAAAGACAATCTTGCATTGCCTACACCACTCCTCCCCCATCCTCTAGCAGTGTCACACCAGCATACCCAGTGAAGGGAGAATCTGTGTGCCCAGGGAGGGGAGAATTAAGTAACTGTGGAAGTGCATTGACATTCAGACCTACCCTGGCACAGGGGAACACAACACAGGGAAGAATTATACTGGGACCCCCTGAGAGAACATTTGGACTAGGACAGTCAGAGGGAAATCCTCTGCACCAAAACCCAAGTTCTAGCTATACCCACCATCAGCTGAAAAAAAGTAGCTTGGAGCCTAGACTAAATTCATAAGGCAGTAAGGCCACAAAGGCTGCAGTCCTTGGGTAATTCCTGTGGCTGTACTGGCTTGGAACCAGTGCATTTGAGGTCCACGTGACCCAGTGAGACACCAGTGGCAATGGCTGTCAGTGTCTGTGTCAACTCTCTCCTAACTATAGGCAGCATGGCTCAAGGAGAGTCTTCTACTTGAGGAAAGAATATGAAGTGCTCAGAGGACTTTGTTTTGCAAAATGGGTTCAGCCACAGTAAAATGAAGTACCAAGCAGATGCCTGAAGCCCCTGAATCCAGGTATTAGTTTCTGGACAGCACTTCTGGATGCACCTCAGGCCAGAAAGAAACATGTTACCCTGAAGGAAAGAACTTGGTCCTGGCAGGATTTGCCACCGACTGACCAAATGGCCCTTGGATTTTGAATAAACATCAGAGGTAGCAAGGGATAAATCACCACAAGCTTTGGGTGAAACTGGGCTGCCTTCAGGTGTGACCTGGCATTGGCCATGAGGGAGTACCCACATCACTCCTCCCCCCACTTCAGCAACACAGCATAGAGAGCAAGGGAAGACAATAAGAGACCCTGCCTGGTAATACAGGCAATTCTCCCATATCTTACCCAAGTCCACCAAGGTGGTACAACTAGGAGTCTGCAACAGTCACAACACAGCAGGGGTGGGGGCAACCCTAGTGCTGATATAGCTACGGACACCAAAGACTTAGATCACAACACTCAATTCAGTATGAATATCTGGAAAAGCATTTCAAGAGGGATGGATTCAAAGAAGCCTAGATTGCAAATATTAAAATAAATACCTACTCTTCAATGCCCAGACATTGATGAACATCTAAAACAATCAAGAACATCCCAGAACACACAACTTCACCAGGCAAACTAAATAAGGTAGTAGTGTTCAATCCTGGAGCAATGGAGATATGTGACTTTTCAGGTAAAGAATCCAAAATAGTAGTTCTGAAGAAGGTCAATGAATTTCAAGACAGCACAGAGAAGGAATTCAGAAGTCCAATCAGAGAAATTTAACAAAGAGATTGAAATAGTAAAATCAAATCAAACAGAAATTCTGGAGCTTAAGAATTCAATTTACAAACTGAGAAAAGCGTCAGAGACTCTCTACAGCAGAATTGACCAAGCAGAAGACACAATTAGTGAGATTGAAGATAGGATATTGGAAAACACACAGTCAGAAGAGAAAAAAGAAAAAGAATGAAGCACTCTTACAAGATCTAGAAAATAGCCTAAAACAGGAAAATCTAAGAGTTGTTGGCTATAAAGAGGAGGTAGAGGGACTGGGATATAAAGTATATTAAAAGAAATAATAACAGAGAACTATCCAAACCTAGAAAAAGACATCAATATTCAGGTACAAGAACGTCATAGAAAACCAAGTATTTGAGGAACATCCATACTGTTTTCCATAATGGCTATACTAATTTACATTCACACCAATAGTGTATAAGAGTTTGACTTTTTCTACATCCTCACCAGCATTTGTTATTTTTTGTATTCTTGATACAAAAAATACAAAACTCCAGTTAGCCATTCTAACTGGAGTGAAATGATATATGATTGTGGATTTGATTTGGATTTAGGTGATGATTAGTGATGTTGAGCATTTTTTCATATTCCTGTTGGCCATTTGTATGTCTTCTTTTGAGAGATGTCTTTTCAGTTCATTTGCCTATTTCTTAAATTGGATTATTTGGTTTTTTGCTATTCAGTTGTGTTAGTACCTTATATAGTCTAGATATTAATCCCTTGTCAAATGAATAGTTTGCAAATATTTACTCCCATTCTGCAGAATTACCATATGATCCAGAAATCCCACTACAGGATATATATCCAAAAGAAAGGAAATTAGTACAACAAAGGGATATCTGAATTTTTATGTTTATTACATCACTATTCACAATGACCGAGATATGGAATCAACCCAAGTGTCAATCAACAGATGAATGGATAAAGAAAATATGGTATATTTATATATGCACAATGAAATACTATTTAGCCATGAAAAGAACAAAATATTGTCATTCATGGCAACACGGATGAGCTTGGAGAACATTACATTAAGTGAAATAAGCTAAGCACAGAGAGATAAATACTACATATTCTCACTCATATGGAAGCTATTTAATAAAAACTATGATGTCATGATGTAGATAGTAAAATAGTGGTTACTAGAGGTTACTGTATTGCTTAATGGATACAAAAGTAGAGCTAGATAGGAGGAATAGGTTCTAGTGTTCTGTACCACTGGCGGGTGACTATAACTAAAAACAATTTTTTATATTTGCAAATAGCTAGAAGAGTGGAGTTTGAATGTTCCCAACATGAAGAAATAATTAATGTTAGAGGTGATAAATATGCTGATTACCTTAATTTGATTATTCCACATTGCATACATGTATCAAAATATCAAATGTATCCCATAAGTACGTACTATTAAAAATTTGTGGTCAGATTCAAAAAAAAAAAAAAAGAAAGAAAATCTAGTAGAGTTAACCCAAACAAGACTACCTCAAGGCATTTAATAATCAAGCTCCTAAAGGTTACAGATAAAGAAAAAGTCTTAAGGGAAGCAAGACAAAAAAAAATGGCATATAAAGGAGCTCCAATGTATTTGGTAGCAGATTTCTCAGTGGAAACTTCTCAGGCCACAAGAGGGAGGCATAACATATGCAAAGCTGAAGGAAAAATAGCCTTAACCTAAGAATATTATATATTGCAAAAATATTGTTCAAGCATGGAAGAGAAGTAAAGATTTTCCTAGACAAACAAAAGCTGAAGGATTTCATCAACACCAGATCTGTCCTAACAGAAATGCTAAAACAAGATATACAATCTGAAAAAAAGGAGATTAATGAACAGTAACAAATCATCTGAAAGTGTACAACTCACTTGTAACAGTAAGTACACAAACACAATATACTCTATTGCTGTAATTTCATTGTATAAACCACTTATATCTTGAGCTGGAAGATCAAAAGACAAACCTATGAAAAATAACTACAAGGACTGTTTGAGAGATAGTATAAAAATACTATAGTAGAGATACTATAAAAATGTATGGATGGAAAGAAAAAAGAAACAAAAAGCAGAGGTGAAAGAATTAAAGAGTGGAATTTCTGTTAGGTTTCTCTATGCTGGTATACTCGTTTGTTTGTTCAGGAGCAGAGTTGTCATAGGTTTTAAAAAATTGCTTAAATATATTTCGTACATGTCTCATTATAACATCAAATGAAATAACAACATGGCAGAAGTAAGTCCTTACCTATCAATAATAACATTGGATGAGAATGGACTAAACTCTCCAATCAAAATACAAAGTGGCTGAATGGATTACAAAAAAAGATAGAAAACTGTATGTTACCTGCAAGAAACCCACTTCACTTATAAAGACATATAGATTAAAAATAAATGGATAGAAAAAGATATTCCATGCAAATGACAGCCAAAAGAGAGTGGGAGAGGCTATATTTCTATCAGATAAAACAGATTTCAAGAAAAATCTGTAAAAAGAGAAAAAGAAGGTCATTATATATTGATAAAGGTATTAATTCAGCAAGAGGATATAACAAATCTAAATATGCACCTAAAGCTGAAGCACCCAGACATATAAAACAATATCAGAGACTAAAGAGAGTGATAGATCCCAATAAAATAATCTTTGGAGACCTGAAAACTCCACATTCACCATTGGACAGATCATAACGTCAGAAAATGAACAAGTAAACATTGGATTTAGTATGTTCTGTAGGCCAAATGGAATGAATGGATGTTTACACAACACTTTATACAACTGCTACACAATATAGAGTCTTCTTCTCAACTCATACATCATTGTCAAGGATACACCAAATGAAAGGCCACAGAAAAAGTCTCTAAAAATTCAAAAAAATTGAGAACATAGCAAGTATTTTCTCTGGCCATAACGGAATAAAATTGGATATCAATAACAAGAGGAATACAGAAAAATATACAAATGCAGAGACATTAAACAATATGCTCCTGAATTACCAGTGGGTCAATGAAGTAATTAAGAAACAATTTAAACATTTCCCAAACAAATGAAAATGAAAGTACAACATATCAAAACGTACAAGATACATGGAAGCAGTAATTAGAAGAATGTTTATAGTAATAAGTGCCTACATCAAAAAAGTAGAAGAGCTTCAAATAAAAAACATAATGATTTTTCCTTGCTGATCTTCCTGAGTTCTAAATAGATTCTAGTTATCAGCCCTTTACCAGTTGTGTAGCATGTAAATATTTTCTCCCATTCTGTAGATGGTCTGTTTGCTCTCATGACAGTTTCTATGGCTGTGCAGAAGCTTTTTAATTTGATCAGGTCCCATTTATTTATTTTTGTTGTTGCTGTGATTGTCTTTGGGGTCTTCTTCATAAATTCTTTGCCTAGGCCAATGTCTAGAAGAGTATTTTCAACGTTTTCCTCTAGAATTCTAACACTTTCACACCTTAGGTTTAAGTCTGTTACCCAGCGTGAATTGATTTTTATGAGAGGTGAAAGGTGCAGATCCCATTTCTGTCTTCTACATGTGGCTATCCAGTTTTCCCAGCACCATTTATTGAATAAGGATTCTTTTCACCAGCGTATGTTTTTATCTGCTTTCTCAAAGATTAGATGGCTGTATGAGGATGGTTTTATGTCTGGGTTCTCTATTCTGTTCCACTGGTCAATGTCCCTGTTCTTGTGCCAGTCCCAAGCTATTTTAATTATTATGGACTTATAGTATAGTTTGAAGTCTGGTAAATTGATACCTCCCATTTTGTTTTTATTGCCTAGGATTGCTTTTGCTATACGGGGTCTTCTCTGGTTCCATATGAAGCATATAGTTATTTTTTCTATATCTGTGAAAAATGATGATGGTATATTAATAGGAAATGCATTGACTCTGTAGATCACTTTGGGTAATATAGACATTTCAACAATGTTGATTCTGCTGACCCGTGAGCATGGTATGGTCTTCCACTTGTTTATGTCCTCTGCTATTTCCTTCCTCAGTGTTTCGTAGTTCTCCCTGTAGAGGCCTTTACCGCCTTTGTTAAATAAACTCTCAAAAAAACTGGGTATAGAAGGAATGTATCTCAACACAATAAATGCCATATGTGAAAGACCCACAGCCAGTATTATAGTGAAATGGGAACAACTGAAAGCTTTTTCTCTAAGATATAGGACAAGACAATGATGCTGGCATTCACTACTGTTATTCAACATAGTACTGGCAGTTCTAGCTAGTGCAATCAGACAAGAGAAAGAAAAAAAAAAGTATCCAATTGGAAAGGAAGAAGTCAAATTTTCCTTGTGTACAGGTGATGTGACATTATATCTAGAGAAACCTAAAGACAACCCAAAATCTATTAGAACTGATAAACAAATTCAGTAAAGTTGTAGGACACAAAATCAACATATAAAAATCAGTAGCATTTCTACATGCCAAGAGTAAACAATCTGGAAAAAAAGCCAAGAAAGTAATTCCATTTACAATAGCTTCAAATAAAATAAAATACCTCAGAATAAACTTAACCAAATAAGTGAAAAATCTCTATAATGAAAACTATAAAACACTGATGAAAGAAATTGAAAAGGACACAAAAATATGGAAAGATATTCCATGCTCATGGATTGAAAGAATCAATACTGTTAAATTATCCATAAATCCATAGCAATCCACAGATTTGATGCAAATCCCATCAAAACACCAATTACACTCTTCACAGAAATATAAAAAATAATACAAAATTTATATGGAACCACAAAAGACACAGAATAGCCAAAGCCATCCTGAGCAAAAGGAACAAAACTGGAGGAATCACATTACCTGACTTCAAATTATACCACAGAGCTATAATAACCAGAAAAGCAGAGTATTGGCATAAAACCAGACATATAGTCCAATGGAACAGAATAGAGATCCCAGAAATAAACTCACATGTCTATAGTGAATTTATCTTGCCAAGGGTTTCAAGAACATACAGTGAGAAAAGGACAGTCTCTTCAATAAATGGTTCTGGGAAAACTGGATATCCATATGCAGAATAAAAGAATAAAAGTAGACCCTTATTTCACACCATATACAAAAATCAAATAAAAATAGATGAAAGATTTACATCTAAGATCTGAAACTATGAAACTATTAAAATAAAACATTGGGGAAATGCTTCAGGGCATTGGTGCAGACATCGATTTATTGAGTAATAATGTCAAAGCACAGGCAACCAAAGCAAAATTGGACAAATGGGATCACATGAAGCTAAAAAGCTTCTGCCAAGCAATGGAAACAACCAACAAAGTGAAGAAATAACCAACAGAATGGAAGAGAATATTTGTAAACTACTCAATGGCAATGGATTAATAACTAGTACATATAAGGAGCCACAGCAGTTCAATAGGAAAATATAAAATAATATGATTAAAAAAAGACAAAGGATCTTAATACACATTTCTCACAAGAGGACATACACAAGGTCCAACAGATATGTGAAAAAATGTTCAACATCATTAGTCAGCATAGAAATGCAAATCAAAACTGCAATGAGATATCATCTCACCTCAGTTAAAAGGATTTTTATAAAAATGACAGGCAATAATGAATGCAGGAGATGTGGAGAAAAGGGAATTATCATACATTGTAGGAGGACATATGAATAAGTGAAACCATTACAGAGAAAAGAATGATGACTCCTCAAAATCTAAAAATAGAAATACTATATGACCCAGCAACTCCACTGCTGGCTACATATCCAAAGGAGAGGAATTCAGTATATTGAAAATTATCTGGACTCCCACATTTATTGTAGCACTATTCACATTAGCCAAGATTTGGAATCAACATAAATGTCAATGAATGGATGAATGGATTAAGAAATTGTGATACATGGAGGGAAAAAAAATGGTAGGTTAGTGGTGACCTCCTAGCTCTCTGCTCTGAGAGAAGGAGGTGAAGAACGACTACGGCTACTCATGAGTGGATTGCTCCTCGCCAAAAACAGCATTGTGGGCCAGATGCAGTGGCTCACACCTGTAATCCTAGCTCTCTGGAAGGCTGAGTTGGGAGCATAGCTCAAGGTCAGAAGTTTGAAACCAGTCTGAACAAGAGCGAGAGCCTGTCTCTACTAAAAATAGAAAGAAATTAATTGGCCAACTAAAAATACATAGAAAAAATTAGCCGGGCATGGTGGCTCATGTCTGTAGTCCCAGCTACTCGGGAGGCTGAGGCAGAAGGATTGTTTGAGCCCAGGAGTTTGAGGTTGCTGTGAGCTAGGCTGATGCCACGGCACTCTAGCCCAGGCAACAGAGTGAGACTCTGTCTCAAAAAAAAAAAAAAAAATCAGTCTTATCTTGGCAATTTCATGCAGAATCACTTTTGTGAATTCACTGAATTATTTTTATTTTTTTCTTGACATCATGCCTATGTCTATAAAGGATAAAAACAGGCAGCTTCTTATCAAATTGCAATGGTAGACATAATTCAGGAAGGAAAAGTCAGCAGTTATCAAGAGACTTCAAAATGTATAATAAGGATATGCTAATATTAATCATAACATCACATAGGTACTAAGTTTAAGTTCATTTTTGTGGGTTGATTGAAGACATGTAATAGTTTATGAATATTCTCCTAAGTTTCCATTTAAGGACTGTTTTCTGGCACTGTTTTATACTGAGTAAGGAAAAGCTTTAGAGGGTTGTTTCCCACTGTCAGATTTACTTTTGTGTGTAGGTTGAGTATTAATTATCAGATATCATAGAATTCCTCATAGCAGAAAAAGAAGGTTCTTGTCAGAGACATGAGCAAAGTCCTGTACTGTACTCCAGGCATTACCATATGCACTTGTAAAGATGATGATGCTCTCTGAACTTTCTATCCTGCCATTAAGTTAACTTTAGTCACTTATCAGATCCCAGGGGAACAGTAAGCCAAAAAAATATCAAGATGCAGGACAGAGAATGGAATGCCAGAAGATAAATTTAATCCAAATTTAGTTCTAGAAAAGAAAGGATCAAATTCACCCTGAAAACTACTGCTCCATTGAAAATTAAACACAAATATTTTTGTAGCAGTACAAAAATGTGAATGAGGTAACTGATAGCTGGGAATGGATACCAATTAAAAGATAACATATCAGAAATCAGAGGATAAACCAGAAATATATTATTTTCTCATCAGTTTTATCATAACATGCATTTACAGGAACTCTTTCTGAAAAATGAATAGACAAAGAATTTAGATTTGGGATAAAAGATATAGAGCAGGATTTGAACATCTGGATTTGCTCCTATTTATTCAATCTGATCTATGGTTTGACGTGTTTGCTTCATATTATAAACCCCAATTCACAACTTCAGAGCAACTTAAAGAGAGAAAATGGGAAAGATATCTTAGCAGGATACAAGTTGGTTAAAATCAATGAAAATAAACGGAGAAGCTGGATACTGAAGTGTCATGGTATTTAAAATATAACTCCATGTAACACCTATTAAAAATGAGATTTCTGCCCGATATATGTTTGTATTTGAAGCCCTCTTCTAAATGTTATAGAACACCAAACTATTGTTGTCTTCTGTGCTGTTTACTCACATGCTTTCTATCCTTCCTAGCACTGAATACTGAAAAATACCTGATATGTTGTCTGAAAGAACTCACCTTAATTGGAAAACTGGTCCATAAAAAAAGAATTTATAAAAGGACCTATTTCACTTGAAAAAACTCTAATTAAAAAAAGACATGAAAAATAAATGTACAATGAATTGTCAGGTGAAGGATAATAAAAAGAAAACAACCAAAAAGGGGAGAGCATTGGATTTGGAAGTAAGAAAATTGATCGTGAGTGAATAAAAGAAATAACTTTATGATGATGTGAGCTATTAAGTATCAGAAAGGCTTATTGATTCACTGCTACAAAATCTCTGTTCCTGGAATTATTTAAAAGGGAAGGTAAATGTTCACTAGGGTGTCAGATCCCTCCCTTAGGAAGGCCCAATGAACTATATGGGGCAGAGTGACCAAAGCAGAGAAGGAGAGCTATGGAGAAAATCTGAGCCTGGGAATGAACTTTGGTGGTCACATAGTTAAGACTGCAATAGCACTAGTTAATGTCAAATTTCAATCTTCATACAATATGTCTGAGATGTGAGAAATGTCTAACATTACTCTTACTATTTATAGAAAGAAAATGTAGCTCACAGCTATCTAGCACATTATGAGGAAAAAAATAATGAGGAGATAAGTAGATAAAAAAATTTGTGGACCAATTTAATCATATGAAATTTTGGAGCTAGACCAAGTGTAATTCCATGTATATCTAGGAAGGGATTCAAAAGACTCTGTTGGCAGAGTAGTAAGCAAAAGAGGTGATTCTTCCAAATGAATAAATATCATCATTTTGGTCAAAAAGCAGTGTATCATTGAGAAAATGTCTCATATGTCTCATATGACATTGGACAGCAACAACAAAACGTATTACCTATTGCTGTGATATTATTCTGGGGGAAAAGACTTTAAAATGAGACACTTTTTAAAGGGTGTGAATATTTATACAATGTCTATATGAACTGAACAATACTGCAGACCAAATCATCTCCAACCAAATTTACAGTTTTCTAAAACAGTATGAGAAGTTTTGTTTCGCTACTTTCAGCAGTTTTGTCCCAAAACACAACATTTAGTTGGTAATCATTAAAATAGTTCGGAAGGGCTGGCCTCTTATTTCTTTTCCTTTGTATGTAGCTCACTCTCTGAATGGCCCATCTATGCTGATAATAATAAGTCTTATTTTCCGAATGGTCAAATCTTAACTCCTGAGAATAACTCTTGGATACATTTCATCCAAGTGGTGTCAAGTTCTGGGGAAAGCATTAGTATTAATGTCAAACAGACCTGGGCTTGATTCTGTGTTTTGACATTTTACAATTTTTGATCTTGGGAAAGTTAATTAGCTCTCTCAGAGTCCTTTACCGCTTATCCCCTTTTTCTTAAGCTACAGGAGTGAGTTAGCAACTCCTATTCCTCAGAAAAACTGGAAAATTAGCTTATAAATTGCTCAACACAGGACCTTGTAAATACAATAAAGTAACACTTCTATAAAATAACATTTTATGATGTTTTGCTTTATTGTGTGCCCCAGATTTTTTTTTTTAATAATTTGAAGGTTTGTGGCAACCCTGCAACAAGCAAGTTTATTGACATCATTTTTCTAACAGCTTGTGTCTCTGTGTCACATTTTGGTAAATCTCACAATATCCCAAACTTTTTCATTATTATTATATCTGTTATGTTGATCTGTGATTAGTGATCTTTGATATTACTATTGCTATTGCTTTGGGGTACCATGAATCTTGCCCATATAAGATAGAAAATTTAAATGTTGTGTGTGTTCTGATTATTCCACCAACTGGCCATTTCCCCATCTCTCTCCCTGTCCTCAGGCCTCCTTATTCCCTGATACATAATAATATTGAAATTAGGCCAATTAATAACCCTACAATGGCTCTAAGTGTTCAAATGGAAGAAAAAGTTGATTAAGCTTGGTAAAGAAGGCAGGTCCAAAGCTGAGATAGGCAGAAAGCTAGGCCTCTTGTGCCAAGTAATTAGCCAAGCTGTGAATACAAAGGAAAAAAATCTTGAAGGAAATTAAAAGCTAGTCCAATAAACACAGGAAAGATAAGAAAGCAAAACAGCCTTATTACCGATATGGTGAAAGTATTTGTGGTCTCCAGAGAGGATCAAATCAGCCATAGCATTCCCCAAGCCAAAGCCTAATACAGAGCAAGGCCCTAACTCTCTTTAATGCTGTGAAGGCTAAGAGAGGTAAAAAAGCTGCTGAAGAAAAGTTTGAAGCTAGCAGAGGTTGGATCATGATGTTGAAGAAAAGAAGCTGCCTCTATAACATAAAAGTGGAAGGTGAAGCAGCAAGTGCCAATGGAAAAGCTTCTGGAAGTTATCTAGAAGATCTAGCTAAGATCATTGATAATGTCTATACTACATAACAGATTTTCAATGTACACAAAACAGCCACATATTAAAAGATGTCATTGAATTTTCATAGTTAGAGAGAAGTCAATGTCTGGCTTCAAAGCTTTAAAGGACAGGCTGACTCTCTTGTTAGGGGCTAATGCAGCTGGTGACTTTAAGTTGAAGGCAACACTTACTGACCATTCCAAAAATCTTAAGAATTACCCTACATCTACTCAGCCTATGATCTGCAATTGGAACAACAAAGCCTGGATGACAGCACATAGGTTTACAGCATGGTTTACTGAATATTTTAAGCCCACTGTGGAGCCCAACTGCTCAGAAAAAAGATTCCTTTCAAAATATTATTGCTCATTGACAATGCAGGTAGTCACCCAAGAGCTCTTATGGAAATGCACAAGGAGATTAATGCTGGTTTTATGCCTGCTAACAGATCCCTTCTGCAGCCCATGGATCAATGAGTAATTTAGACTTTAAAGTCTTATTATTTAAGAAATACATTTCATAAGGCTATAGCTGCCATAAATAGTGCTTCCTCTGATGCATCTGGGCAAAGTAAATTGAAAACCTTCTAGAAACAATTCACCATGGTAGGCTCCATGAAGAACATTCGTCATTCATGGGAGGAGGTCAAAGTGTCAACATTAACAGAAGTTTGGAAGAAGTTGGTTCCAATCCTCATGGATAACTTTGAGGGATTTAAGACTTCAGTGAAGGAAGTAACTGCAGATGTGTTGGAAATAGCGAGAAAACTATTAATAGAATTAGAAGTAGAGCCTGAAGATATGACTGAACTGCTGCAATCTCTTGATAAAACTTTAATAGATGAGGAGTTGCTTCTGATGGATGACCAAAGAAAGTGGTTTCTTGAGATGGAATCTATGTCTAAGGAAGATGCTGTGAACACTGTTAAAAATGACAACAAAGGATTTAGAATATTACATAAACTTAGTTGATACAGCAGCAGCAGGTTTAGAGAGAATTAACCACAATTTCAAAAGAAGTTATACTGTGGGTAAAATGCTATCAAACAGCACCATATGCTACAGAGAAATCTTTTATGAAAGGAAGAGTCAATTGATGCAGCAAACTTCATGGTTGCCTTATTTGAAGAAATTACTTCAGCCACCCCAACATTCAGTAACTACCACTCTGATCAGTCAGTAGCAATCAAAACTGAGGCAAAGTCATCACTTTTGTGATTGTAGACAGCAAAAAGATTACAACTCACTAAAATATCAGATTATCATTAGCATTTTTTAGTAAGAAAGTATTTTTTAATTAAGGTAAGTATGTATATTTTTATTATGGATATAATGTTATTGCACATTTAATACACTACAGTATAGTGTAAACATAACTTTCATGTGCACTGTGAAACCAAAAATTTGTGTCACTCACATTATTGTCATATTCACTTTACTGCAATGGTCTGGAAATTAACTCACAATATATATGAGATATGCCTATACTAAAATTACCATAAATGTTAATGCTGATTCCTTTTCATTTCTTTTCCTCATCCCCAAGACATTTGTATTCATTAGCATTTTTTCTATACTTAGCATCATTTTTACAAATGACGTCCAATTATCCTATCTCCTCTCTCACTCATAGAATTAGAAGCCAATCAATTGTTTTTTTCCACTCTGTGCCAGAGGGCGAAAAAAAAAATGCTTAATACTTGTCAGTATCATTTCCCAACAAATATGGTATAAATGCAATATACAATACGTATAAAGACATAGCTATTGCTATTGCCTTCTCTGGTCAGAAACCCTCAAAAGCCCCCCCCCCCAAAAAAAACATGCAAAGGAACAAGCATTTACTATTAAAAGTTACCTTAAGGTGTCATATGAAAGCAAAAAGAAAGCGTGAGAGGGATAAAGCAAAAGTATATCGCTGTAAATATGACATGCTGAAGAAAAGATGTATGCTATTTGAATGTACTTGGACTATTAAAAATTAACCAATGATAAAATATATACTTCTGATTTCTTTTCCTGTCATAAATCAAAAAATCAAAAAATGTGATGTCACTATGGTATTTCTGCTTCTCCATCCCTACAATAAATTGAACTAATTGCAGCTCATAGGTTAATACTCCTTTTGATAGATGAGTCTACAGTCACTAATGATATATTTTTATCTCTAGTGAAGAAAGAGTAATAATTAATTATACTTAAGCATCTTACAAGGCAGAGAATGGTACTAGCTTAATCATAAAGTAAGATAAAGACAAGGCACATATTAGCTGGAATTAGGGGGAAGGAGAAGGCCAATATTTTTATCATGTTTTGATGGAGATGATAAAGAAGCCTATTTTCTACTATAATAGGGGGATAAATACAGTTTGGTTTCAATTATGAATGAGCTAACTCCCACTTCCACTATTCCCTATCTGTGTTAGCTTGAGTGAGTTACCCAACTTCTCTGTATGTCTTTCTTCATCTGCCAATACATTATATGAAGCACTAGACGTGTGCCATTTTATATATTATCACAAAAAATAAAGTAGTTACCATTCTGGTCCTCATTGTACATCTGAGAAATAGGGTTCAGAGTGTCTAATAACTTGTCAAAGGCCACATAGTTCATAAGCACCAGAACCAGAACCTGAAAGATCTTTTATCAGTGAGCCATACTGCATGGTACCTGCAAGATTTGTTTGGTATCTAGCAAAGTCTTCCTTTACTATTAATAACATGCTAACAGAAGGTCTTCAACATGCCAAGTTAGAATATAATCCTAAAGGCCCTGATTATTCTAGCTTTTGTGAGATTGAAGAAATAGACCTTATACAAGCAAGTCAAGTAGGTGTTTGGACCAAGTGGAGAATACAAAAACATAAGCTCCTTTTCATAGTTATGAAGGGTACATTGTGATGTCTTCTCAAAAAGATAAATTGACTCAATTGAATTGATCCAAATTGGACTCCCTAGCAAATACTGGACTGAGTTTATAGAGTATGTATATACTCTTCATATTCATGTGCATGAACACAAACAGAAACACACAGAATTGTGATTATTGTTGCTAAGGAAACTGTAATAATAATACCCACATGGTAGGTAAAGAGAAAATAAACAAAAGTCATTTGAAGCTTTTGACAAACATGAAAAGGAAGGCATTTCAAAAAGATAAAATATAACACTGCATTTTACTTTTCAATTTGGATGGAATTTTTCAAGATAAAAATGTCCAGTTAACATCAAAGATTTACAACAAACAACATTAGGAAAGGAATTCATCTTTGTTTTTTGAAAATATTGAAATGATGTGACAGCTTTCACATACTAGTTTGTTTAAAACAATGAGTAGCATGAAAGAGAGAAAGAGACAGAGAGAGAAAGAGAGAAAGAGAGAAAGAGAGAGAGAGAGAGAAACATAGGATTAATCTATCATTTTAGTTCAAGCAATTTTCATAAAAAGAAGATAGATCTGAGCCCCAGTGAATAGAAATGTTGTCATTGCACTATAACAACATCATTTAAAAATCATCATAGAAATCAATGATGATAAAGTGTAGTTTAATGGATTTAATATAAGAAAAGGATAACATTTTTTACAAATAGAAAAGGAACTCTATTGAATCAAGTAGTTGTTTGTCCAAAGTTTCATGGCTGTAACCTTTCATGGTGGGAAGTGGAGTTGGAGAGAGAAGATGGAAGGAGAAGGAGAAGCATGTTTCAAAGAAATGTCTGAATTAAGTGAATACTTTGGAAATTAAATTTAGTTTTATTAATTTTCATATATTTAGAGAAATATATATTTAGGTATTAGAAATAAAAGTCCTATAGATGTAATTTAATAAAGACACAAATAACACTTAAAATGAGCAGTTCTTTTTATACAGCTAGCTATTTCCTAATGTTATGTATTTGGGAATAGTGTGCTGGAGCACTGCATTTTCCTTGAAAGCTAGTTTGCATTATTAATTTTCTTGTCTCAAAGTTTTTTTTTTTTTCATTGAGCATAAAGCAACTCATGTTTGAATTACCGCAAAGTCTATGGAAAGTTTATACCACTGCTAGCATTTAAAAAGGGAGGTAATGTAGTGTATTTATGTCGTGACTAACTGTCAACAGTTTTCTCAAGAGCCTCAATTGATCTGCACAGAGATCTCTGGTGCTATTCCAATTCACTTTTGAAATTTGGCGCACACACATGCACTCACACACACACACATATGCACTCTAACTCTCTCTTTTTTTTTAATTTTGAAGACTTTTTTGAAATATACAGATAATTAAAAGCAGGGAGGAGAAAAATTATGGGATAGACAGGGTAAGAATAAGAAGGGTTCAAATCATTCCAATGACTGTTTTGAGTTATCCAATTTGCCCTCAATAGGAAACACAGTTAATAGAATCTTGGGTACTGCGAGACATTATTTATTTCATACTCAGCCTGAACAATACCTCACACAAATCAATCTCAGCTAAGTTCCATTCTCACATCTTCCACAAAAGGTCATTCGCTTATTCAGCAAGAGACATTGTCAGAAAACATCAAGTCATGCCTAACACAGATTAGCTTATCTTTCATTTATCTTGCAAGGTCAGCCCCTTTTCCCTCCATTGATCCTGAAGGTGGCAGCTGCCAAATGTTAGAAATTACCATTCTCTGAAATGAGCCTTCATATCTAAATGGTTGTGTTTCCGGTTTAGTTTATTGTCATCATTTGATATTGTTGTATGTTATATTTATACTATAGGAAGGAATTAAGAAAAGAGTCAGAAAATATAAGCTTTTATAAGACAGATTAATTATCTCTATAAATAGAATGCAAATGCATACTTTGGAAAATAAAACTAATAAAATTTGAAATACTAAATTATTTGTAATAAACCCATATATAAATCATAGTTTAATTATATGATTCAGTAATGTTTTCCTCCCCTCAGAATTTTTTTTTACCAATATCAGCATTGTATATTAAAAAAAATTCTGTTGTTAAACTATGTAACTAGAAGGCATTTTTCAAAATACTTTTCTCCTTTAGAAGATAAATCCTATTCTCCTTGTGTTCCATTTCTGTTAACAAAAACAAACAAAAACAAACAAACAAAAAAATCCTCATAAGTCAAACTCTAATCAAGTTGAAAAATCTTAATTTTATTTCTTCATCTCCCCAGGGGTATACCAGTACATTTCACAGAATCTTTTATTTTCTAAACATTGTCATATCAAGCCTTTTGTTTAGTCCTGTTCTTTTTTCATTTAGAATCACCATCTTCTCCCTGTTCCTTTTCTAAAATCCATATGCTTTTTCAACCTCCTGTGACTGTAAATATTCTGAGCTCAGCAATCAAGTTGGCACAAACATGATTGCCAGGGATTAACAACCCCTCAATTCAATAGACAGAATTATGTTCACACAGCTGAGAAGATATGAATCAGTCACTTCTGTACTTATGCTCTAAGGCTTATGGAATTCTCAAGACTTCACCTGGTAAAAAGAGAAATTTACAGGGAGATACAGGCCTATGAGTCCTTCCCCTTTATTTAAACATGATGTGAGCTATACACATTTAGTGAATGATGAACAGTATATAACATTGCAAGAGAACAATGAACAATTCTTTTTTCATTTGGTCTGTTGCTTCCCTAGATATATTTGCAAATGAAAAGAATTTTCTAATGGAAATTATCAGATCTATATAGACAAGCACTTGTTAATAATGCTAAATGTATAATATTTATTTTGAGCAATGAATTATTATTATTGCTATTGTAGAGAAAAAATTGTCATTGCTTTCAATATGGTGGGTAACTTCTTCAGGTAAGGAGATTTCAATTAACTACTCTTTCTTTGAATTTACATTAGAACATTTGCACATTGAATTGTGGACTTATTAACTTAGGGAATTTGCAAAGATCTTCTTTACGTCATAGTAAGAAGTGAGGACTAAAATAGTAAAAATATTTTAAAAATATGTTCGTTATGTATTCCCCTGAAACACTTGCCATAATAGATGAATTTTTTCATTAATTAATAAGATTGGTCTGATAATATCATTTGAAAACTCATTTTTCCTGCAAGATAAAACTAGGTCTCTGGCAAGAGTTAAAATTAATTTTGAAGAACAAGAATGATTTATAAGTGTTAATTTTTTTATCACCTCAAACTGTTAAAGTAAATGGTCTTAAATAATTATAACTAAAACTGATTTGATAATACTAAAACTTATCTGATCTTATTCAAACTCTTTACTCACAAAATGCTGGTGGGAATGTAAAATGGTATAATGATTTGGAAAGCAGTTTGGCAGTTCCTCAAAATACTAACCAAAGAGTTACAATATGGCCCAGGCATTTCACACCAAAGTATATACCAAAGAGAAAAAAAACATATGTTTCTGTATACAAAAACTTGTTCATGATTATACCTGCGTTACTCAAAATAACCAAGTGAAAACAACTCAAACAGCCATCAACTGATGAATAGATAAACAAAATGTGATATGACCATACAATGGGATATCTCTATACCATAAAAAGAATGAAGTACTGATACAGGATACATCATGGATGAACCTTAGAAACATTATGCCAGGTGAAGCTAGATCACATATTGTATGATTCCAATTATATTAAATGTCCAGAATTGAACTATACAGACAGAAAGCTAATTAATGGTTGCCCAGATAGGGGTGCACAAAAAGAATCTTTTGGAAGTAATGAAAATGTTCTAAAATTGGATCATGGGAAAGAGAGATGCCAAGATGGCCAACTAGAGAAATCACTTCTTGGACCCTTCCAGCGGGAAGATAGGAATTCTGACAAATGAAAGAAAGGAAGAGACACAAAATGGGTGTGGATCATAGAGAGAAGTGCTAGAGACTGCCAGGGATCTCACAGAGGAAAATTGCAAAGCAGAAAGGGTAGAAGATAAAGGAGAAAAGATATCAGTGAGGATCAAACCTAGAGAAGCTCCAAGCCCAGTGAAAGGGTAAGGGAGTATTCCTCTCATCCTTCCACAGACATTTGGCAGCCAGTGAGCTACCAAGTTTCTTGGAGATTTTTACACCCCCACAAGCCCTTACATGGTGGCAAACTCAGTACAGTGGGAAGAACATGTGTGATTCCAGAGCTTGGCTACTCCGTGTGGGGCTCTGCACCAAGGACAGTGTCACAAAAAGCCGGAGAGCTAGCTTTCTTCCATTCGGATGTTTCCTTTCCCACCCCTACCCGACCCACTGCAACAGGGAAAGCAGTTTGGGCTAAGAAATTGGTGACAGGGTGCTTCCCCAGTGGAAGAGTGCTACAGGTTGAGGCTTCCAGGGAAAGTGGGACCCACACCTTTCTCTTTTGCCACCTGAAGAAGATCCAGGGTGCCCGATTGGGGATCTCTCTGCCCGAAGGCATTTCTCAGAGTTGCACACCAGCGCGTCAGACAACCAGGCCAGACCCCATTTACCTGGATTCAAGTGAGTTGCTGGAGACACAGGAGGAGGTCTACAAGTTTGACTCAGATGGTGAGGAAGCCCATGAGCACAGGTCTGCCCATAGAATACTGTGGGGTTCTGAGATGTGGCAAGCTGAGAGAGTAACCACCCACCCCACAGGAAAACCTCCCTGTTTGATTAGAGCAGATTCAATGCAGATCTGAGTGCCATAGCAACCAGGTGTGACTCATTCAGGTACTGGGGCTGACCAGGAATGATGGCCCCTCCCCTACCCATTCCAGCAGGGAGAGCAGTTTGCACTGAGAAGTAAGTGAGCAGTTCCCAATCTCCAGTGGGGACACATTCCAGGCTGAGGCATCCCCAGAGAGTGGGGCCCAGGCCTGTTTCGCTGTGGACTTGTTGTGGACCCAGGGTACCCAATTTGGGAGGTTCTTCCTACTGGTGTTTCACAGAGATGCAGGCTAGCAGGACAGACACACAGACTGGGGGGGAGATGTAAGATCTTGACAGTCAGATTGTGAATCTCAGATGACACCATCACCACAAGCAAACTTCCTGGCTAGGTGGGGATATTCAGCCCCTCCCTGGTGGCTTTCCCCAAAAGCTGAGAGCAGACCTTTCAACCCTGCCCAAACAGCTACCTTACTAGCTTTTGTGGAGTCTGAGAATAAGCGCACCCAATCCAGCCCTACCCAGCCTCACTCCCCCACCAGCCTCTGCCTTCACTGAGGCAGAGAATAATAACACAATGAAAGTTCCAGGGCACAACCCACCATGTAGGGCATTTGAGTACTCCACCTCAGGGACTAGAGACAGGCACTGAAAGAACACTAAAGCCTGTTCCTTTTCATAAATGCAACCTACTGACAGGGAGGTCAATTTGCAGAGACCTTTTCAACATTTACAGACTCAGTCATATAAGGTGAGGTTGTTTCGCACCCACAAGCACCACCTACTGTCTTAGAGATTAAACTGCATGTGCCATTACAATTCATATTGCTAAGAAGACCACAAGGCTGGGGAGAGAGAAATGATTGCAAATGCCTCCATCCTCTCTCATCAAAGAGACACAGAGAATCTGCCCCTACACATAGTTTATCACTGCTGCAGCATGCAAACAACCAGCAAGTGAGAAAGCATCACAGTAAGGATATCCATTACTAAGGCATCTATTTGAAACCTAGATCACCCTCAAGGCATCCACAAACCAAGACAAAGGTTTTTACCCAACATAAGCTACAAACACCCCTGTATGAGTGAGTGAGGGGAAAAATCCCCAACAAAACAAAAGAAAATTCAAAATTAAGAAGCCACAGCTGCTCTAGATGAGAAGGAATCGGCGAAAGAACCATGGAAGTATGAAAAATCAGAACAAAAGGTCTCCCCCAAATGAGAACACTAGCATCCTAGCAAGGGATACTAACCAAAATGACAATACTAAATGACAGATAAAGAATTCCAAATATGGATTATAAGAAAGCTCAACAAAATCCAAGAGAAAATGAAAAATCAACTCAAAGGAACCAGAAAAACAATTCAGGATCAATGCAAAATTCACTAAAGAAATTGACATATTAAAGAAAAATCAGATAGAACATCTGGAAAGGAAAAAATCATTTCTGGAAATACAAAACACAGTGAAAAGTTTTTAGAATAGACCAGGCAGAGGAAAGAATCTCAGTGCTTTAAGACAACTATTGCAAATTAAATCAGTCAAAAATAATGAAAAGAGAATTGAGAGGAATGAACAAAGCCTATGAGAAATATGAGATTATGTAAAATTTCCTAATATAATAATCATAAGTATCACAGAGGGAGAAGAAGAAAATGCATATGAGCTGGAAAACCTATCTGAGGGAATAATTGAGGAAAACTTCCCTGGTCTTGTTAGAGATTTAGATATCTAGGTACAAGAGGCTCAACAAACACCTGGGAAATTCATCACAAACAGGCAATCACCAAGACATATAGTCATCAGATGGCCAAAGTCAACATAAGGAGGAACTACTGTGTGTGAGCCAATAGAAGAAAATTCCAAATAACCTACAAAGGAAAACCCATCAGGCTAATTACAAACTTCTCAAATAGGATCTTACAAGCCAGAAGGGATTGGAGCCCCACCTTCAGACTTCCTAAACAGAACAACTGCCATCCTAGAATTTTGAATCCTGCAAAACTAAGTTTCATAAACAAAGGAGAAATAAAGACTTTTCCAGACAAGCAAACACTAAGTGAATTTGTCAAGGCCAAATCTGTCCTGCAGGAAATACTCAGAACTGCATTATACACAGAGCAACACAATGGTCATCCTCCAGTGTAAAATCACCCAAAAGCTCAAGCTTAGAGCTCAAACATGCAATAATACAAAAAGTAAAACAAAGCAAAGAGGTACTAACCAAAAGGATGAACAGAACAGCATTCCACATATCAATTCTATCAATCAACATAAATGGTTTGAAACCCCCATTCAGGAGACATAGGCTGGCTGAATAGATTTAAAAAAATATGAGCCAAGCATCTGCTATCTCCAGGAAACACATATTACTCACAAGGACTCTTACAGACTCAAGGTCAGGGGCTAGAAAAAAGTATTCCATGCAAATGGAAACCAGAAGAAAATAAGTGTAGCCATTCTAGTATCAGAAAAAATTGACATTGAATCAACAATAGTAAAGAAAGACAAAGATGGTCATTATATAATGGTAAAGGGAGCAATTTAACAAGAAAACATAGCAATCATAAATATCTATGCACCCAACTCAGGAGCATCCAGATTCAAAAAGCAAACCCTACTATTAATAGATCTAAGTAGAGAGATAAACAGCAACATTGTAATTGCTGGGGACCACAGCATCTCACTGACAGAACTGGAAAGATGAATCAAGCAGAAAATAGAGAAACACCAGACTGAAATTGGACTACAGAACAATTGGGTCTAACAGACACAGAACATTTTACCCAAAAGCTACTGAGTATACATTCTACTCATAAGCACATGGAATATTATCCAAGATTGATCATATTTTAGGACACAAAACATGGCTCAACAAATGTAAAAAAAATTAAAATCATACTATGTATCTTCTCAGACCACAGTGGAATAAAACTAGAAATAAATTCCAAGATAAACACCCAATTCTACACAAAGTCATGGAATAAAAACCCTATTGCTGAATGATTACTGGATCAAAGATGAAATTAAGATGGAAAATAAAAGATTCTTTAAACTAAATGACAAAGAGGACACAAGCTATCAAAATCTATGAGATACAGCAAAAGTAGTCCTAAGGAGAAAATTCATAGCCTTAAATGCCTACCAAAAAGTACAGAAATATTACAAATTAACAATCTAATGACACATCTCAAGGAAATAGAAAAGGAAGAGCAAATCAAGCCCAAAACCAGCAGAAAAAAATAAATAACTAAGGTCAGAGCTGAACTAAATGAAATCAAAACCAGGAAAATTACATAGAAGATCAGTGAAACAAAACATTGTTTCTTTGAAAAGATAAACACAGTTGATAAACCTCTTGGTAGGTTAACCAGGAATAGAAGAGAAAGGACTCAAAGAAGCTCAATTAGAATGAAAAAGGAGATATTACAACTGATACCATCGAAATACAATACATTATCTGTGAATACTATGAAAATCTCTATGCACATAACCTCAAAAAGATAGAGGAAATGGATGAATTTCTGGAAACACACAACTCAATCTGGAAAAAATAAAACTCCTGAACAGAGCAATATTAAGCAATAAGATAGAAGCATCAGTAAAATACCTTCCAACAACAACAACAAAAAGCCTCAGACCAATGGTGTCACACATGAATTTTACCAGGCCTACAAAGAAGACTTTGTCCCCAGTCAGCAGAAATTATTCCATAACATACAGAAAGAATGAATACTCTTAATCACATTGTACAAAGACAGTATCACTTTGATACCAAAGCCAGGAAAGGACACTAGAAAATAAGAAAACTGCAGACCAATATGCCTTACAAATATAGATGCTAAAATCCTCAATAACATACTAGCAAACTGAATTCAACAGCATATCAAAAATAATAATAATAATCCACAATGACCAAGTGGGCTTCATCCCAGGGATGCAAGGATGGTTCAACATATGCAAATCAATAAAAGTGATTCACCACATAAACAGAAGCAAAAACACAGATCATATAATCATCTCTATGGATGCAGAAAAAGCACTCGACAAAATTCAGTACCTTTTCATGATAAAAATCACTCAACAAACTAGGCATAGAAGGAACCTATCTCAAAATTATAAAAGCCACATATGACAAACCCACAGCCAGTATCATAGTGAATGGGGAACAACTGAAAGCATTCCCACTAAGAACTGGAATATGAAAAGGATGACCACTGTCACCACTTCTATTCAACCTAGTGCTGGAAATCCTAGGTAGAGCAATCTGGCAAGAGAATGAAATTAAAGGTATCCAAATAGAGAAAGAGGAGGTCAAACTGTCACTGTTTGCAGACAGTGCAAATCTAAAAATTCTTCTAGATATCAGCCTAAGCAAAGAATTTATGAAGACCCTAAAGACAATCACAGCAACAACAAAAATAAATAAATGGGACTTGATTAAATTAAAAAGCTTGTGCATAGCCAAGTCAACAATTTACAGAGCAAATAGACAACCCACAATATGGGAGAAAATATTCACAAGCTATAAATCTGATAAAGGACTAATAACCAAAAACTATGAATATGATTTTGTACCTATAAAATCCCAAATATTTCACCAAGAGACTCCTGGAATTGATAAATAAATTCATCAAAGTTTCAGATTACTAAATCAATGTACACAAATCAGTAGCATTCCTATACTCCAATAATAGTCACTCTGAGAGTCAAATCAGAGACTCAGTGACCTTCACAATATGTACAAAAAAATAAAATACCTAGCTATGTATTTAAACAAGGAAGTGAAAGATCTCTACAAGAAGAATTATGAATCACTGAGGAAAGAAATTTCAGATGACACAAACAAATGGAAAAAACTTATCATGGTTATGGATCGGTAGAATCATGATTGTTACAATGTCCATACTACTCAAAGTTATTTGTAGATTCATTGCAATTCCCATCAAAATACCAATATTGTATTTCACATATCTAGAAAAAATAATTTTATGCTTTGTGTGGAACCAGAAAAGAACACAAATAGCCAAAGTAATCTTAACCAAAAGGACAAATTGAGAGGCATCACGTCACCAGACTTCAAACTATATTACAAGGCTATAGCATTTAAATCATCATGGTATTGGCACAAAAATAGAGACAGAGACCAATGAAACAGAACAGAAAACCCAAATATAAAACCATCCACATACAACCACCTGATGTTTGACAAAGCAGACCTCAAATTAAACTGGGGAAAAGAATCCCTATTCAATAAATGGTGTTGGGAAAATCAGATGGTCACATGCAGAAGAATGTAAAAGGATCCATATCTCTCACCACTTAAAAGATTTATTCAACATTGATAAAGGACTTAAATGTAAGGCATGAAACCATAAAAATTCTAGAGGAAAATGTTGGAAAAATTCTTCTAGATGTCAGCCTAGGCAAAGAATTTATGAAGACCCTAAAGACAATCACAGCAACAACAAAAATAAATAAATGGGACTTGATTAAATTAAAAAGCTTGTGCATAGCCAAGTCAACAATTTACAGAGCAAATAGACAACTTACAATATGGGAGAAAATATTCACAAGCTATAAATCTAATAAAGGACTAATAACCAAAAGCTATGAAGAACTCAAGCAAATCAGCAAGAAAAAAATCTAACAACTCCATTAAAAAGTGGGCAAAAGACATGAACAGAAGCTTTAAAAAAAAGATAGACAAATGGCTAATAAACATATGAAAAATGCTCAACATCAGTAATCATGAAGGAAATGCAAATTAAAATCACAATGAGATATTATCTTACTCCAGTCAGAATGGCTTTTATTAAAACGTCCAAACACAACAGATGCTGGCATGGCTGTAGAAAGGAATGCTTATACACTTTTGGTGGGACTGCAAATTAGTACAACCTCTATGGAAAACAGTATGAAGATTCCTGAAAGAACTAAAAGTTGGCCTACCACTTGATGCTGCAATACCACTACAGGTATTTATCAAAAAGAAAAGAAGTCATTTTATCAAAAAGACACCTGCACCCAAATGTTTACTGCAGCACAATTCACAATTGCAAAGATTTGGAATCAACCCATGTGCCCATCAATTCATGAGTAGATTAACAAAATTTGCTATATGTATACCACGGAGAACTATTCAGCTATAAAAAAAAGGAGTAATTAATGCCTTTTGAACCAATTTCAATGGAATTGGAGACCATTATCTTAAGTGAAGTATCTACAAAATGAAGAAACAAATACCACATGCACTCACTACTAAATTGGAACTAACCGATGAGCATATGCATGCATAAGTGGAATTAAAACTCAACGGAAATCAACCGGGAGGAGGTGGAGAAGGGGACCAATAAAAACCTACCTAATGGGTACAATGAACAATATCTGGATGATGGGCACTCTTACAACCATGACTCAAGTATTATAAAAGCAATTCATGTAACCAAAATTATTTGTACCCCATAATACTTTGAAATTAAAAAAAAATGGTAAAACCAAAAAAAATAAAATAAAATAAACAAAATAAAATTGGATCATGGTGATTGTTGCACAACTCTGTAAATTTGCTAAAAATCATTGTACACTTAAAATGAATGAATTGCCTTGTATGTGAATTATACTTTAAAGAATTTGTACAAAATACACTGTAAAATATTAAAAAGTAAATTGAAGAACTTTATGAAATAACAATACAAAAGAGAAAAAAGCACTTTTCAAATTGAAAAGCTCAAGTGAAAAAATTAAAATGTTGAAATAAGTGAATCTTCAAAAGCTTAAATTTCTTGTCATTTCAAGTTTGAATGTTTAAGATCTTCAACAGAAATAATAATTATATATTGAAATATTTATGTCCACAGAAAACTTTATGAAATTTTACATTATGTGGTAGCCAGATTTCTAACATTCTCATTCTGTGTAATACAAAACATTAAGGAATTCCTCACTATGCATTATTTTTTATCAATCCCATAAACTTCGTTTTTCCCTCTATTCCCAAAGTTTCTTCATTATTTTTGACAGGAATATTTTTAGCACCCTCACAATACAAGGTTTGCTACTTTCTCAGTTGAAAATGCTTCATATTGTCATTCTCAGTAAAACAACAATTTGTCTTTTTTTATGCAGAAAGAATGGGTAAAACTTTAATTTATTCAAATTGTAATGTGTATGTGTACACATGTATATTAAAATGTATTCACCATTGAGTCTCCACCTTTTTTCTTTTCTTGAAGTTTAATAACAGTAAGTATAGGTATACAGCCCTTGTATATTTTACAACTATAAGAGAACTAACATACTGAAAAAGCACCATCCTAAGTACTTTATAAACATTCTCTCTCAATTAACACTTATGGTAAATATAGCTGACACTTATTGAAGACAATATATGCCAGGCACTTTTCTAAACACATTACATATATCATCTTTCATTTAGTCCCTTGAATTAGGTACTCCATTTGACTGACGAGAAAACTGAGGCACAGTTAAGTACCTTGCCCATGACCATACAGCTAATAATTTTAGAACTGAAAGTAAAAATTCAGTAGTCTGACTGCAGAACCATGGTCTTAACCACTACACAATGTTGTCTCCCATTTTGTATGAAATTTTCAAGCTCACATTTCAAAATAATCCAAAAAAATTTAATAAATTTACTAAAATATCACTCTTACTGTTGTGCTTCAGTACTCTGTGCACTGACTGTGAGTACTGTCTCAGTTTTATGACCTATAGATACGAAGATACTAACTATGGCTTTAATTAATCATCATTCTTTTTTTCATATATCGTACTATAAACATTCTTCTAGTAATATCATCCTGGCTAAATAATTTAGTTTTGGGGAGAAACTCATTTCAATTTCATAGTTCATAAACCCTGCCTCCTCAACAAATTTTAGTTGGCTCTCTAAAAATGTTTTAACTTGAGGAAGAGCATTCTGATGAATTTATTATAATTATATTTAGCAGCCACATAGTTCCCACTGTTAATACGCAAGCTACCATCTACTGATCTTGGAACTGTTGCAGTCAGCAAAAGTTGTTATGCTTCTAGTGATGTGTCTATCTTTTCATAAGAGGAAGCAGTGATTCAATTCAATGAACCATACAGATAATATTCTTTTGCTTTCCGAAGCACAGATTTAAGTATAGGTATCTGCATGAATGTGCTGATGCCTTAGAGAAAGATACTATTATGTCAGTATATCCTTCATATAGCAGATGGTATGTGAAATCAGCTTCTTGGATGAGGAGGCTTCTAAAAGTTCTGATTTGTAATCCATTGCTTTAACACCAAGTAACAACACACACTTGAGGAGAAGGTTCTCCACAGAATCATTTGTAAATGATCCATATTTCAAGGAATATCATTAAGCAGAAGCACAGACAAGCAATAGACATTACTATGTGATGCCACCGGTAAAGGCTTTGTTGAATTTCTGCTACGTTTGCCATCAAGAAGCTAGAGCTGTCATACTTGTAGGCACCCCCTCATCTTCTGGGAGTGTGGAAGTTCCTTGATAGCTTTTGATAACAGTATGCACACCATCACATAGCAAAGAATGTAATGTGGAATTTCAGGGCTTTTTATTCTATGCTAAATTATTTCCTAGAAATATAGGGAAATCTTATGATAAAAAGCACCCTGCCTCTTTTCTCTAAAATCCATCAAGGTAGAAATGTACTGAATTAAGACTGAGTTTTCGACTCATCTATTGCAGTTAACTTCTCTGTGCCTCACTTTGTCTATCCACAGAATAACAATGCTAACAGCAACATTAACAACAACAGTTACAATAAATTTAGAAAACTGTCTTTAACAGGCACAGCACTTAGTGTTTTAATGCACATTATTTCATTAAGGTTGGTATAATAGAATTATATCCACTTTACAGCTGAAACATGTTAGGCTAATAACTAAAGAATACAATAATTAAACTCAGACTCACTCTTCCAAAGCTATACTTTCCCAACCACATTAATATTGCCTATTTGTTCCCCTTACTACCTACAAATTGGACTGTGAGGTTTAAGAGTCTCTGTTGTCCCGTGTAATGTAAGTAACTGCCAGCCATGTGTTTTAATGACACCATGCAACTGTCTCTTCCTGGGATCAATATAGTTTACTGGGAATCCTAAAATTACACAACTGTCACAGAAATACCTCTCAGAACTATATCACAGAGAGCATAAATTTTCAGGTATACTCATCTCTCTTATGAGATTGCACAGGAATGTTTATTGCCCACATACAGAGACACAACGCCCAGTGAGAAATGGGAATCACTACAGACCACTCTTTGCTGCTTCTAAATTACATCTGGGAAAACTACAGATGCCTACAGCAACACCAACCACACTTAGTGTTGCTGTCTACAGTCTAAATATTCAGCAACTCTAAGAAGTATTGCTAAATGTGTATTTTTTAGAGATAAACACTTAAGATAATTGAAAGCCTGAGAATAGATTTCCATAATTTAAGAATACCTTTTATGCACAGTAATTGAAAAGCAGAGTGAATCTGATGTGTTTGTGAAAGCTGAACCTGAAATATCCAGAGATGAGTAAGGATAATACTAACTGAATTTCTTAACAATGTAATAAAATGCACAAGCAGGAGCATTCTGTTAAGAGAAAATGTACCTTCTAGATCTACCTATCACAATACGTTCTCTTAATACAGGGAGGCTTTGTTAGGAATACTAAGTCAGATTCACCCCAAAACTTGAATCACTCCTAGGTAATAAGTTAGGTTGGTCTGTCATCTTAGCCCCTTTTTCAAGGCCTCTTTGGAACAATTTAGTGCTTTGAAAACTGGCAGTAATGCAATAAATGATCTCAGGTTATATCTTCATAGGTTAAGCAGAGCAGAGATTTGAAGCAATTATTACATCAGAATAATTGAAACAAAAACCCTTTCCCCAAATTTATAGGGATAGTTACTCTAAGAGATTTGGAGACTGGCATTTGCAAGATTGCTTCCCTTTTATTCATGATAATTCTTTTAACCATGTTGACACAGCTCAACTGCTTATCTTATCTCCAAGTTGTTATTCAGAAAGAGGAGAAAACACACTTCATTATGTATCACCAAAGGGATGAAATATAGTACTCAGCATAAAATACCTCTATAGACAAGATGTTATAGTCTGGTGATGGTCCCTGTCAGTTAAATACTTCAGTGTTGCCCTCGACAAATTATTAATTCTGATTATATCAAGATTTAGGTTTGTTCTTAATCAAGGAAATATTAATTATTCATTTCACCCACACTCAAACTATATAATACAAGTTTATTTTCACACAAGCATGACAATTATAGCCTTACAAATAAAAATGTCTAAAAAGAAAACATATTGTCACATTATTAAATATGCTATAATTTTTGAAACTATAATTTTCATTATTTTAAATGTTGATATATTTCAATATGAGTCTCAAAAATAAAAAGGAAGAGATTATAAAACTCCAATGAACATATGACTATAAAAAATTAAAAGTCTATCTCAAAGATCAGTAGTTATTTTTTCCCTACTAATGTTTTCCTATGTTGCACAAAAAAGTTTTTATAAACTTTATCTTTGGCTAGCCAAATGATTCTTTACCTAAAAGGGAGGAGGAAAACTAACAGCTATTAAGCAACTCCTATATACCAGGATCTAAGCTACAAACCATGTCACCTAACTCCCAGCACTGTGTTTTTCCCCCATATGTCATGTTACCATTCATGAAACAAGGATGAAACAAATAAGCATATGGATGGTACTGGAGACCATTATCCTAAATGAAGTGTCTAAAGAATGGACAAACAAACACCACATGTACTCACTATTAGATTGGAACTAACTGATGAGCAGACATGTGCACACAGGGAAGTATGACTCAGCGGAAATCATTTGGGGGTAGGGGAGGAGAGGATGGCCAAAAACCTACCTAACTGGTACAATGAACACTGTCTGGGTGACAGGCACACTTATAACCCTGACTCAAGCATTACAAAAGCAGTCCTTGTAACCAAAAACATTTGTACCCCTGTAACTTAGAAATAAAATTTTAAAAAGAACACACACAAAATATTACTGAGGCAATAGTAGCTCTTATAATGAACAACTGGGAAGTTGTCATCAATAAGAATATAGACTGCTCTCAAATAATACTTATCTCGAAAAAGACGAGAATGTGAAGCAGAAATCATTTTATAGAATTATAATAAGAAAATGTCTCAAAAACAGGAAAAGTAAATATTTCTTGTCACTATTAGTAGCACCTTCTTTGTATCTGACCTTTTTGTCCTTAAAGAATCAGAATACCCAGACTCTCAAGTTATAATTTATTTGAAGAAGCTCTGTGTCTGGTGCCAGATTGTCAATTATTGTAGGACTTAACACATGGGCCAATCTGATATACCCATTCTTCCCCACTCCTACCCAAACCTCATATACACTGCACAATTTCCATCCCGTCATATCAGCTAAGAAGCAAATCTGACAATTTATTACAGCCCTTTTGCACCAGATAATAGTCCAATTGACGGTATGTGACAGAGCAGCTTAACTTCAAGAGCTACTGCCTCTTTCTATAACTGCTGTCACTTTTGCTTTCCTCAGCTTCACTTTCATAAACAATTTCCTTGTTGCTGTTTTAATTTTGTGAAATCTTGCTTCTCTGGGAAATGCTATTAAAGTGAGTAAAGATAGGTGGCTGTGAAGTATTTTTTTATTTTTTGTAAAATATCACTAAAGTATTATGCATCCTGAGAGAGGTGATATGTGTTGGTGGGGGAGGAAGTCCTACAATTTAATGTTAGTATTCATGTTTCTTTTGTAAGTTCTCTTCCTGTTTAGTTTCTTTTGAATACACATGTTCTTAGGATCATGCTAGCTCAAGGCAGCGCTTCCTCAGTAAGAGATGTTTTTGAAGTCTTGCCTCTTCACTGCAAGGCCATCAATTAAATATCAATTTACATGTAAGAATTTTTCTGTAGGCACCAATCAAATATTTAATATCTACATATATAAAGCTAGATGATTCAGGTGAATTTTATGCTGGGTATTTTGATTTTAAATAAATAAAATGCCAGTTTCTAAAGAATGTATCTCAGTTAAAAATGCATGTTTTTCCAGGTTGTTACAAAAGGCATTCTCCTAAGTGAAATATTGTAAGAATGGAAAAACCACTACCACATGTATTCACTATTATTAATATGTTGTCACAAGTTTCTGACATTGCCTCTTCCACTTGTAGGATCTCACCTTAGATCATTCCTGATGGTAAACAAAAGGTTTTTGCTATGTTTCTTAAAAGAAAACCAAGTAGAAACATATTAACTCTTTCCATTATATTTTGTATCTTTACAGATAATGGATGGAAATTGATGTTGTGGAAAAGATAATAAAAGATAAGGGAAATAACTTGTTTTTTCATTTTCCCCAAAATTGAATAACCATTAGCAAGGGATATCTACAATAGAACCCTGATTCCTGGAATACAATGCTTTGAAAAATAAACTGATAGGCATATGAAAAAGTGGAATGCAACCACTTTAAAACATATTGTAACTTGATTGCATTTTAAATTTAATTTTTTACTCCATGCCTGAAAAATGTGTTAGGTAAGTTGCATTTGCCACAGAAATTTTTATCAGTAAATAATCTCTATAAAGATATAATATCTGCATTAGACATGTGTTACAAAGCCAATACAGTGAAGAGCTGGATTCACAGTTGAAGAAAATTATACACATTACAGTGACCAGACTAGCATTAGAAAGGCCAGAGGAAAGTTGGAATTACTTGATGTCTTTCTTTTAAGTTATTTCTAAAGTACCTTACTGATGGTGATGGCAATAACTATCCACGGGCTTTTGAAACTACAAATGAAGAGAGGTATTAACACGTTCATTTATTTTTTTCTTTCCTTTGTTTTAATCCACAACCTCTATCTAGGCAAAAATTATTACAAAAATTGTATGAATTCAGAGTAAGATATTCTGTCATTTTATATTTTTTTGTATAAACTAAAGATAAATAAATCTAAATTAATTTAGGTGTCATATTGATAATGACTAAATTTTTCCTATAGGAAAATGGCCATCAACATTGAGACAAAAATCAGAGAACTTCTATATTCTAATTTCTAAAAAGCTTGTTTTTCAGTGTATTGAAGTGATTTAGATTTTACTGAAAAGAGATACAGAAAGAACTAGAGTGAATATTAGGAGATATAATAGATTTAGGAATTATTTTCAATGTGGTAAACAAATATAAGTGTCTGTGGACTTCTTTTCAGGAAGATTTGAAAGAATCAGCCAAATAGTTATGCTGATTTGCAACCTCTCAAGTTATCTGAGAATATATTTCAAGTTTTTCTACAATTATCTAACATATTGCTGATGACAATATAAGCAAAATAATAAGTAGGCTTCTGTTCAAGTTAAGGAATTTATTGTCCATTGAAAATTTTTCAATCACTACATCATGTTATATTTTTCATTGCTTATTTTAGAGTTACATTTTATGTATGAGTGTGATCTTTACTTTTAAACATTTTATGAGTTTTAAGTGCTATATATTTCACAAATATACAATATACTTACAGTTTACAACAGCTTCATAATTGCTTCATTGTTGGATTGACTTAACAGTATGTCAAGTCAATTTAACACTATATGTGAGTCACGTATATTAAAGCTAGGTATATGGCTAATATAATAAACTGGCTTGAAGCTTCATTCTTGTGCCATAGCTTTTTTATTTTTAACAAACTGGACAGCAGGATATTTGAAGGAAAAAAAACCTCTACTATAAAAATGCAGCAGATTTGTTTTAAAGTATCAAATGTCTGTATATTTAGTGATAATCTAGCACATTCTGTTAGTGAACCACAGGTGTCTGTAAAGAATGAGTAATTTGGCATGCCATATGTGATGCCATGCTGTTTCAATAGGATAGCATCTTTGCTATAGAAACTTTGTAATTTATCATTACGCATTTGTTACTTTTGTAGGTGGACTAATTTTACTCAACTGAAGGCAAGCTAAATTCTCTCATTTAAAGAACATACATTCACAGCATAACTTTAAAAGAGATAAAAGGAAAAGTTGCAGGGAATGCTTAATTATGGATATCTGAAATAATGGTACAATTATGGCATTGCCATTGTACTCTATGCAAATGCTTGCTATATTATATAGTTTAAACCAACAAGGAATGTGTCTTTATACATTAACAAAACAATAAATTTTTTTAAAAATAATTAATCAACTGGGTGTTTGCCTTTCCCCCTACTAAACAAATTAATCAGACATTTTGTCATCATATAGATATTATTCTTAAATGTAGCAACATTGACAACAGCACATCACACAAAATTTTGATAACTTGGAATATTAATATATTAATATATTTGACAAATAACTTGAGACATCTGTTTTGTCTATATTAGCCTTGTTTCTAATGTAAACAGGACCTTTTTTATTATAAAGATTATTTGAAACAAAGCAATACTAAATGTTTTAGTGATAGATCAGTCAATTAAATTAAGTAGTTTATTTTTATAGTTACTAAATATAAACACTACAATCAAAGATTTATACATTTGAAGGATTTATCATTTGATTGTAGACTTCCAGTGTCTAATTCCTAATGAACATGTGCCACTAAAGTATATTTTTTAAAAATAGTAGCTTATAGTGATGCTCTGTGCTTTAAAAGTTAATTTCAACTCCGCAAACATTTATTAATTGCATTGCCAAGTATTGTACTATTTGTGAGGAATATGATATTAAATACAGACTGAGCTCTACCTTCCTGAAGCTTACAGTCTAGTAGGGAATATGTAAAAATTTCTTAAAAAGACATTTCAGGGCAGCATGATGAATGTTGTGATAGTTAACAAAGACTCTTTCCTTGACCAAACTTTAGCCAGCCTGCTTTAAGTCCCTTTCTCCATTAGGCCTTGACATTAGGCCTTGTCTTCAGGCCTGCTTGAAGCATACACATCTCTAAAAAAAAACCCCCTGACCAATTTGGTTGCTGGCTTCTATGCATGATTCAACCTATGGTTTATTAATTGATAGCCTGAAACCTACAAATTAATTTTCCTCCAACAGTTAATTCCTACATGGCCTAATGACAAGAATTGTTTGATCTTCATCATCACATTTTCATCTTACAGTTTTAGCAAGAATTTCTTATTCTCCATATCACCCTGGCCTGCAAGATTTCACAAGAATCCTGTTAGTTTAGTTCAGTTTAGGAAGAATTTCCTCTACCCTCGATGACTCCATTTAGTAATTTTCCATCCACCAGGCCTCCCCCCACAACTTGCTCCTTTTCTATAAATTCCCACTTGTCCTTGCTCTATTTGGAATTGAGCCCAGTTCCATACGAGGTCTCTATTCCCCAGGTGCAATAGTTCCTGAATAAAATCAGTTTTTACCACTTTAACTACTGTCCCGCTCTGGTTTTCTTTAACAATATCTCACAGTGCTATGGAACATGAAGGTGAGAATTCTAAATAATTTGGCCAGAAATGTTCTCAGAGAGGATGACTTCAAAATTTGAGCTAATGACTGAAAGCTAACTAGGCAAAAGGAATTGGGAATGGGTGGAAAACCATTCTAGTGAAGGGTATCGTAAAGGCCTGTAAGGAAACACCATGGTGTATACTTAGAATTATTAGTTATTTAGAATACCTGGAGTATAACATTTTAGGTATCTATTAGTGAAAGATGAATGTAAACAGGTAAGCAGCATGTTTATTAATACATGTTTGGGCCTGTTTTCAGAGAGGAGAAATTAGTTTCTACATTAACGTAACTTTGTCCTTATCACATTCCATTGTCAACTCCATGAAATATTTTCTATGCAGGCATACCTAATAGTGGTACACAAAGTCGAAGAGCACACATCTCTGAATAAAAAACTTGCACAACCCCCTTGACCAATTTGGTTGCTGGCTTCCATGCATGATACAACCTACGGTTTATTAATTGACACTCTGAATCCTACAAATTGATTTTCCTCAAACAGTTAATTCCTAGATGACCTAAGGACAAGAATTGTTTGATGTTCATCACCACATTTTCATCTTACAAAGTTATTGTATAATTAACCAACTTCCATTCTAACTCTGTTTAAAAAACACTAAACCTCAGCTAAGACTAAACTGCTGGGAGGAATTTTGAAGGAATTACCAGCTCTTAAATGTAGAAGAAATAAGTGGATAATTTGCTTCCTATGTGTCCTAATTTTTAGAGATTCTCATATAAATTTTTTATTTTCAAGTATTAAAACCAATCTAACCTATATCATCAACAATTAAACTCTATATTATATATATTACAAAATTATTTTGTCTATAGAAGTTATTTTAGTCAATACATATTTACTAATTAACTGCTAGAATTTAAGATGGTAGTGAATGCAGTAGGTGCTGGTAACATGAGGAAACTAGGGATAATAAATATATTTGCTATTTTGATTGTGGGGATGATTTTGATTATGTATAGATAGGCCAAAACTTACCGAATTGCACATTTTACATATGGGCAATTTGTAATTTTTCAATTATTTCTCAACAAAGTTGTTAAAATATGCAATAAATAATCTTTGTTGTTGTGACAGGAGTTCATACAGTATATAGCAGGGTCACAGAGGAAAGAGTACTCAATTCTACCTACAGGAGGAGTCATGGAAAGCATTACAAAGAAATTGACTCTACAATGTGTTGAAAGATGAGAAGTATTTTCAAAGCAGACATTCAAACAGAGTGGTGTATAAGCAAATTCATGAAGCTGAGTGAATCATTAAGTGAACTTCAAATTATTTGGATTGTTTAAAGCATTGGCATTGAGGGGCAAGTGGAGAAACAAGCATGGAGAAGCAGCCACAGATTCATGGATGACTTGTTATGCTAAGCAATTTTCGTAAGTTGATGAAAGGGAATAGCAACTAAAGGGTTGCATCAGTATATAAAGATTTTGTACAAATATTAAAGAAACTCACCATTAAAATGCAATGTGGTATAATGAAAAAAGTACTGAGATAGAAATTGACAAATCGAGGTTTAAATATCAATTCTTCTGTTTAATAACTATGTGACTTATAAGGAAGTTATTTAACATCTTTCACCCTCAGCTTATATAATACCAAGTTAAATTACTTAGTTATGGGGGATAGAATACCAGTGTAATGGTATTTTTAATCTGGTACAGAGTCATCTAGTGTAGAATGGCACCCTGTATTCTATATGTACAGCTGTAAAATGAGCACACAGCAATGCAAATGATTATGTTCAGTTGTACTGACAATACTGGTAACCATTCATAAGTCTTATGCATTTACTGATATTCAAGTTAGAGAAAAAAGCCCCCACCACTATTCAACCCCTGTTGCCTTATTCCAAAAAGAGGACAAAGCTGCAGATCAATGCATTTTTCTTGAATGCATTATGTAAATTTGGTATTGTCAGTGCGAAACGATGGATTACAGTGCTGCTGGCCTATAATATTCACTGGAGAAAACAAGGCTGAGTAAAAAAAGAAAATCAAATGTCAGCCTCTCTTTCCTGAAACAAAGTGAAAGGTGAACAGTTTATACATTTGGCATGACAGCCCTACTAACATATACTTCATTTTTCATAGGATAAACTGACAGTGACATTTAATACTCCTAACAGGGGCTAGATGTTCTAATCTGTGAAACTGCTTGGCAGTTCATGTGGAGAAGACTAAAGTGCACTGATATCCTATTGAGAGGCCAGGGCAAAATACATCTCTTGAATCACAAATGACATGAAAAGGACTTAGGAACAACCATATTTATATGATTTTCAGGTTATTTTATAATACAAGGTTCTGAACAATTTATACCTCTTTACTATTTTGTGTCCAATACTTTGACCCCGATTTTGTTTAAGGGGATTATTGAATTGTGTATGAGTTCAGGGTGTGGCTGTCTAAACTCTCTTTAGAATAGATAATGTATAAAATAGCAAATGATAAGGGTATGTGTTTAACTCTTTAGCCAATGCTTCCCTTTTTCCTTTATATTACATTACTTAGCCTTGTGAAGGGTAAGAAAATACCCTATAAAAAAAAACTATTGGTAAAACAGGGACAGGGTTATAAAAATCAATAGGGAACACATTATGTAAGTTATATTTAACTCTATTTAAGTTCTCTAGTTGTATATTTCATAAAATCTAAGTTTTCGATAAAAGTTTCCCATCTTTTTGGTCCTAAAAATGAATTTTGTACTAGAAATGAGCACATTACAGCATTATTGGCTACTAATGAGACTGAAACAGATAGATGTATGAACTGCCTTATTTATTACATTGGCATGCCAATGATATCACTTATTTATGACAGATTTTTTAAAAAATAATTTTATTGTATTCAAAACACTTAACGTGAAATCCACCCTCTTAACAAATTTTACATGTGCAATGTGGTATAATTGATTGTAGGTACAATGTTGTACAGCAGATAAAGTTTATTTATCTTGCTTTGATGTTCTTACTAAAATGAGACTTTAGAGGTTTTTTTTAATTAATTTTGCAACCAAAGTAAAATATCTCCCCTGAACTCTATTGCAGTCTCATACAGTGTGATATGTATTTATGATCTTTTAGTATGGGCAATATGCATCCATATAGCTACACCGCAAAAATATTTTAAATAGATGCTTGGAAAGTATTTGTTTATTTCACACGATTCTGATTTTAAAAGATGAAAACATTACAAACCAATTATTTGCTTACATGTAGAGAAATCACACCCTATTGAATATCAAATAATGGGCTCTCCAGTGTGTTTTACAAATATGTTTACGTATTCTAGAGCTTTTTCTCAGTTTTAAACTATGGCTCAGTAATATGGTTGATAAGTGTAAAAAATGCACAGCAGGCCTGTTGGAAAATGAAAGAAGAGATTATCATAAGAAACAGAAATAGGAAGGATAGGAATTTTTGTTCTGATTATTTATGCAAATTAGTCCCCCTAAGACTTGTCTCAAAAGTTTGATTTATAACCCAGCACCTATGCCTTCTGAATTTTTATGTACAATCTTTAAAAAATTATATACAGAGAAGCGCCAAGATGGCAGAACAGAGACACCAACAGCCAGAGCATCTCAGGAGGAAGAAGTTTTAAATGAAAGAGAAAAAACAGACAGAAAAACATAGATCAGATGAAGGTCTGAAGGAAGGGTGCCAGAGCCTTTAGGAGACTCCACGGGAAGAGGTTGTAGGGCAGAACTGGAAGGAGAAAGGTATTGGTGGAGATCAACCACCATGAGGCTCAGAGACCAGTGAGTAGGATAGATGGAGCAATTACCTTCTCCCTCCCTCACATCTTGAATAGTTGGTGGGCTCCTGAGCTGCTGGAGAGACCTTCTGCCCACAGGAGCCCAGAGACTACTGCTGCTAATGAGCTGGGAGCTTCTTGCAGACAGGGCACCAGGCTCCCAGCACCCCCCAGGCATCTCCTACCCCACAGACCAGAGCCTAGATGGCAGTCACCATATTGCTTCTCTAACCACCATGCACTTTTGTCCTCCCCAGGGGGGCTTCAACTTCTCAGGTTTCATCTTGCTTGTCCCCACACAGATATTTCTCAACTCCAGCCCAGACTATAGGAGCCACAGGGGTCTAGGGGGTACTGGGTGATCTGCATGACTCCAGATCTCGGTCTTCCTGGGCAGACTGCTTCCCAGAGAGAGGGTCAGAGATTCCCAGAGTTCTGGCTTTCCTTCACCCAGACTCCTTTTCTCTCCTTCCACTCCCCCACCTGTGGCTACTGAGAAAGACAACTTGGCTACCACAGGGAGGCTCCCACAGAGAGCAGGGCTCAGACATCCCCTTTGGGGTCCTGCAGAGGGCTGAGGGGTGCTCAGACTGTGAGCTCCCTGCCCAGTGGCCCTCCCTGGTGTTGCTTGCCCAGCAGCCCCCATCAGAGGGGGTCATGCCCCGAGGCAGAGGGACATTGAATGAGCTTGGGCACCCCATGGGTGACTCAAGACCAGCAAGCTTCTCACTGGAATGGTCAGGGATTGATCTCTGGGAATCTGGGGATGGGTCTGCAGACTAGACCCTGTACCCCCAGATCTCGATCGCATTGCCTGGAGGCATAGAGGGGATATTTGTGAATTGGTCTCAGGAGATGTAGGTGCCCATGGGGGCAGATCTGGAGGTATAGAGCAGAGTGGCTCCTAGTTGCAGCATATTTGTGGGGCACCCCTCCTCCCACAGGTGGGTCATGCTCCCAGCTCAAGCTAGGAATCTGGGCAGGGAACCTCCTATCCTTCATCATAGTTGTAGGGGAGCTCAGCTGGTTTGAGGTCCTGCCTGCAAGCAGAGGCCTGAAAGAAACCACAGAAAAGGGAGGACAGAAAGGAGAAAGGCCTACTCCAGACCTGCCTGACTGGCTCACAGACATTCCCACCTCTACTCACAAACCTTCTGGTTGAATGGAGTCACATTGGTCCCTCCATGGCAGCTTTGCCCAGAGGCTGAGAGCAGACCATTGACCCAAGCTGAAGCAGTTCCCTAGCCAGCATTTGTGGAGCGGGAGGGCAGGCTTACCCAACCCAGCCCTGCTCAGCTTCACTCTCCCACCTGTCTTTACTGTGGTGGAGAATAAGCTCTTGTCTCGAAGTTCCAGGGCCCCACCCACCACCTGGGGCATTTGAGTACTTCTCCTGAGGAGCTAGAGCTGGTCACAGGACCCAAAAACAGCAATGCACCTTGTTCGTTTTGGGAAGCACCACCTACTGTCAGGGAGGTCAATTTGCACTCCCATTATAACATTTACTGACTCAATCATACAGCGTGTGGTTGATTCTTACCCACAAGCACCAACAACTGACTCAGAGATTAAATTGGGCATGGCATTATCTAAACAGAAGAAAATCTAAAGGTAAGAAGAAACAGCTGCTCCAGATGAGAAAGAATCAGTGAAATAATGCTCAAAGTATGAAGAATAAAAGGACACCCTCAAAAGGGCACACCAGCTCTCTAGCAATGGATACCAAACAAAGCAGATTATTGAAATAACAGAAAAAGAAGTTCAAACATGGATTGTAAGTAAACTCAATGAAATACAAGAGAAAATAGAAACCCAACACACACAAAAAAACACAACAACTATGCAGAAAATGAATGAAAATTTCACTAAATAAAATGAAATGTTAAAGAAAAATAAAACAGAACTTCTGGAAATGAAAAATTAATTCAAGGAAATACAAAACATAGCAGAAAGCCTTAAGAATAGGTTAGATCAGGAAGAAGAAAGAATCTCAGAGTTTGAATACAACACCTTCAAGTTAAACAAGTCAGTCAAAAAGATAGAGCAGAGAAATAAGAAGATGAACAAAGCTTAAAAGAAATATTAGATTATGTAAAGAGGCCTAATGTAAGAATCATAAGCATCCATGAAAGCAAAGAAGAAAATACACAAGGGTTGGGAAACCTTTATGAGGGAATAATTAGGGAAAATTACCCTGGCCTTGATAGAAATCTATACATCTGGTACTAAAAGCTCAAAGACTCCTGGGGGATTCATTGCAAATATGCAAACATCATGACACATAGTCATCAGATTGGCCAAAATAAACAGGACAGAGGCACTCCTAAAAGACATAAGGCAAAAGCATCAGATAACCTACCAAACAAAAACCCATCAGACTAACTGAAGACTTCTCAACTGAGACCATACAAGCCAAAGGGATTGGGGCCCCATTCTCAGTCTTTTCAAACACAATGGCCAGCCTAAAATTACGTATACTGCAAAACTAAGCTTATTACGTGAGGGGGAAATGAAGACTTTCTCAGACAAGCAAACACTGAGGAAATTTTTCAGGATAAGAGCTGCTCTGAGGGAAGTACTCAGAACTGCATTATGCTCAGATTAGCACAATAGATACCCACCAGTGTAAACTCACCCAAAAGCTAAAGGCCAAAATGTCAACACATAAAAGACTCAACACATAAAACAAAGCAACAATGTTTTACTCAACAAGATGAACAGAAATCCACCCCACTTATCAATTCTTTCAATAAATGTGAATGGCTTGAACTTCCCACAGAAGACACAGAGGCTGGCTGAACAGATAAAAATCTATAAGACAAGTATCAGCTATCCCCAGGAAACACATCTACCCCCAGAGGGATGCATTAAGACTCAAGTAAGGGATTCAAAATAATATTTTGTGCAAATGGAAACCAAATAAAAGCTGGTGTAGCAGTTCTGATATCAGATAACATAGACTTCAAATCAGCAAAAGTAATGCAAGATAAAGAAGAAGAAAAAAATCTGGAAGAAAAAATTCAAAGAACCCCATTAAAATGTGGGCGGAAGACATGAACAGAAACTTCAAAAGAAGATAGACTAGTAGCCAACAAACATATGAAAAATGCTCAACATCTCTAATCATCAGGGAAATGCAAATCAAAACCACAATGAGATATCACTTAACTCCAGTGAGAATGGCTTTTATCCAAAAGTCCCAAAACAACAAATGCTGATGTGGCTGTAGAGAGATAGGAACAGTCATACACTGTTGGTGTTACTGCAAAGTAGTACTACCTCTATGGAAATTTGTATGGAGATATCTCAAAGAACTAAAAGTAGGCTACCATTTGATCCAGCAATCTCACTACTGGATATTTACCCAGAGGGGGAAGAAAAAACATTTGTACTCTAATGTTTATAACAGCACAACTCAAAATTTCAAAGCAGTGGAAACAAACCAAGTGCCCATCAATACATGAGTGGATGGATAAAATGTGATATATGTATATCATGGAGTACAACTCAGCCATTAAAAATAATGGTGAAGTAATACCTCTTGTATTAACCTGAAATTGAGACCATTATCCTAAGTGAAGTATCATGAGAATGGAAAAACAAACTCCACATGTACTCACCATTAAACTGGAACTAACTTATTGTGCTTATGTGCACATATGGAAATAGCATTCATCAGAAATAAAGCAGGAGTGAGAGGGGAGGAGTGGATGGGTAATTTCACACCTAATGGGTACAATGCACACTAGCTGGAGGTTGGACACACTTACAACTTTGACTCAAATGTCACAAAAGCAATTTATGTAACTAAAATATTTGTACCCCTGTATTATTCTGAAATTTAGAAAAAAAAATTTGTAAGTTGATAAATCCATATTCTGTGATTTATATCTACATCTGTACACAGTGATATGATGTATAAAATGCTATTTTTAAGTTCCTTAATTAATGACATTCTGCAGGCTCATTTTCCAGGTGAAACTCAACAAGGTTAAGGACCTTACATAAGAGCACACGTACACATTCTAATACCTGGGATTTAAATATTTAAATTCTGCTTAGCCCACTAAGCTATGCTGGCTCCCCAGGAAGCAACTTCTAGAATACTATTAATACTTGTAGAGCGCCTCAAGGTGGATATATGCAGTTGATTTTCAGAAGGCATAGCTGTATTCTGAGTATGTTGAAACCTAGTGGTTGGTCCCTATCTTTGTGCTAATGAACCATCTCCTGTACCCCTATGGTGTGCCAATATATAAAGTGAGCTGAAAATCCAAAAATGTGACGAGTTAGAAACAGCCTGAATAACTGTATAGCTGAGTCATCTGCAAAATACAGCTAAGTTCATAATGCTTTCAACTTTCCTAATGAGTTTCATACCTCCCATTTGAGTCTCATAACAATCTAGGCAGTGAGGTAGGGTAAGGGTTGATCCTCCCCATCTTAACAGGAGAGCAGTTTAACTATATACAATCTGTAGCATTTTTCTCAAAGTAATTGTCAGAAAAAGAGCTAGAGCTAGAATGCATATCTCTAGGTTCCCAGCCCCAGGCACATTGAAGATTTTGAAAAGCTGATTTAGTGATCTTCACAATCTGTTACTAGGCTAAAAGAAGAAATTGACTTAAAATATATAGTTGCTTTCAATCATCAAAACATATTTGTTTACTTTCACCAGGACTGCTGAATGGATGTTAAGCAACAGTGAAGTTCATGGTTAAATTAGAACACTGATTGATTGATCCGGTCATTATCTGTTATGTTTTCTGTGGAAAGGATTTAAAAGAAGGTGTGATGTCTCCCTAGCAGTGTTAGCTTGTGTAGCTCACTCTAATGATCTGAACAAAGTACTTTCTCTTTCTTTTTAAGCACAGAGTTAGATCTGAAACACACTTTCCCTCAATTACACACTCAGTTGGGAAATATTGCTACCTGAATTTGCAATCATTGACATGATGATAGTTTGGATTCAGCTCACCAATGTGCAGAAATGGCAGTTTTCTCCAAAGCAAATATGTTTTATTCTGAAAAATTGTGAGAGAGAGCAAAATAAAGTGATTATCTGAAGTGAAAAAATATACATAGAAATTCATTTGGTTACTTGGAATCTAGCTATTCTGAAGGGAAGATAATATCACAATAAAGGTTCTTATGCTTGCAAATGCAAATTCAAAGTAGTTGAATTATAGCAACTTGTCTGTGTTGCAACTGCCAATGTAAAAGTACTGTGTCCTAATATGTTATGTTACCTTAAAGTTTAAGTGCTTATTATTTTATTGTAAAAATGTAAGTAGTTTCTAATCCTTAGAGTTGTACTCAGAGGCTTAGAAACAATTAGCAAAGAAAAAATTAATAAATATAGAACATTAAAAAATTTAAACATTTATTCATCACAGCTCATGAAATTCTTACAAGCAGCTAAAATAATGTGAGTTTGAGGATAAAACGTAAACTTGGAGCATGACTTGTCACTGTTAAAGAACACAATTTTCCAATTGGTGCATATTTTCCTATACTAAATTCAAAATTGATAAGTTTCCTGACATTTGGGTACAGAAATTGCCAACCTAAGCCATATTTTTGCTCTAGGTTCCCAGCAGTCTAATTATTTATAAATAATTAGACATCTAATGATATTCCATAGTATTATTCAGCCTTATAAAAGGATATACTGCCATTTATGACAACAGGGATGACCCTGGAAGGCATTATCCTAAATGAAATAAGCCAGATACAAAAAGGAAAATGCTGCATGATCTCACTTATATGTGAAATCTAAAAATAAGTCGGGTACTTAGAAACAAAGAGTAAAACAGTTGTTACTAAAGTTGGGGAGTGGGAGGAAATGGGGGGAGGTAGGTCACAGGATACAAAGTTGCAGTTGTGTAGCATGAATAAGTCTAGTGATATAAGCAGCCCCCAACCTTTTTGAAACCAGGGACGGGTTTCATGGAAGACAGTTCTTCCATGGACAGGGGTTGGGGAGTGGGTGGGCTGAGGAGGATGAGAAGGTGTAGCCACCTCTGCTCCACCGCAGATTATCAGGCTTTAGATTCTCACAGGGAGCTCGAAACCTGGATCCCTCTCGTGTGCAGTTTGCAGTGGGGTTCCTGCTCCTGTGAGGGTCTGATGCTGCCGCTGATCTGACGGGGAGTAGGCAGTGATGCAAGCCATGGGGATTGGCTGTGGATGCAGCTGGGGCTTCCCTCACTCATCTGCCCCCTCATCACCCTTCTGCTGTGCAGCCCGGTTCCTAGCAGACTGTGGACCAGTGCTGGTCAGCACCTGAGAGTTGGGGACTGCAGATCTAATGTACAACTTGAAGACTATAGTTAAAATATTCTATAGCATACTGAAAATTTGCTAAGAGAGTAGATTTTAGGTACACACACAATAAAAGGTAACTATGGTATGTGATAGATAAGTTAATTTGTTTGACTCACTGTAGTAATCATGTATATCAGAACATCATGTTGTACACCTTATATATATACAAAAGGAAATAATAAATAAATAAATGCAGACTTACTACAAGAGAATAGATAAACCACATCTCTTGTGTGAAGTCATTTGAACTAGACAACACAGCCCTGGAAATGCAACACTTGGAGGAATGCCCAATACTTGCTCCATTTCGTTTCTCGATAATATTAAGCAAGAAGGACCCTAGAAGGGATAATATTAAGCTAGAAGGAATTTTCAAAGTGCAATTTATTATATAGCATGCATTCCTGTTGCTCTCTTTTTCCTCCTGTTTCCTTTTATAACTGTTTTAATGAAATTGGAGTTAGGATTCTGTGAATAACTGATATGCCATGTTTTTAAATGAATTTGAATAGACAAAATATGCTCCCTCATACTTTACTCAACTCTTTCTTCCTTCTGAAAGTAAGACCTGTTTCAGTCCATGCAAAAATAGATCACAAAATAGATCACAAAAAAAGCTTAACCAGAGCCTCCTGAAGCCTGTGCCTTTTTTTTTTCAATTGATATTTTCGTAATGATAGTCATTCAGTGTCAAAATTCCCAGCTTATAATTCCCTAAGACTGTGCCTCAAAAATTACAGTTGTCATTAATTTCTCTCTTAGTTGTCATTTCAGCAAATGTGCCAAAGACCAAATGTGTCAACAAAGACTGAATTTCTTTCTTTCTCCTAGAGGGGGGTCTCTAGGACAAGCATGGTAGTGAGAAAGGGCACAGAAGTTCATTGTCACAGTACATGCTGTACTGTGTATTATGTAGAGAACCATGGTCTCTGAGCTCCCTCTCTCTGACATCTTGCTTAAGTTCTGTTAATGAAGGGTTCATTATAAATACATGAATCTTTAATGATTATTGATAAAGAATGTAGCATTTTACTTCCTAGAAGTGGGTAACTTCAACCTGCATTAAGCTTCACACTGTAGGTTTTGTTAATTGCTGATACCTCTTTCTGACATAGACCTAACAGGCTCATCACAACAAATGCAAGGAGCAAGAATATCCCAGAATACATGAGATAAAAAATATGTGGAGGAAAACTCTACAGAAGTTTAGGAAACACAAATTATATTTAAAGTTCTATTGCTATAAATTATGTGATTCATTGATCTACTCCAAAGATAATCCTGTCCTTTCCTGTCTACTAATTTGTCTTTAGTGTTCTTAGAGGATAAGAATCTCTCCTATCTCTTTTGTATAAATTCTTTGCACCAGAAGTATGAGGAATGTATTGACTATCCTTTTATCTATTAACATAAGTTATTATTTATTTATTAATTTTATTTATTTTGTTTCACTCATTTGTCTTTATTTCAGCATATCATGGGGGTACAAATGTTTTGGTTACATGGATTGCTTTTGTACTGCTTTAGTCAAAATTATAAGTGTGCTCATCACCCACATAGCATACATTGTATACGTTAGGTATGATTTCACCCATCCCCTCCTCACCCCTCTTCCCTACATGATTTCTGATGAATTTTTCATTCATCTGTGTACATGAGTGCTGATTGGTTAGTCCCAATTTAAGTGTGAGTACATGTGGTGCTTGTTTTTCCATTTCTTAGATATTTCACTTAGGATAATGGTCTCTAGTGTCATCCAGATCGTTGCAAAAGGTGTTAGTTCATTTTTTTATGGCTGAGTAGTACTCCAGGATATACATATACCACATTTTATTAATTCGCTTATGAATTGGTAGACAGTTGGGTTGATTTCAGTTCTTTGCGATTGTGAATTGTGCTGCCATAAACATTCTAGTGCAGGCATCTTCTTGATAAAGTGACATTTTTTTCCTTTGGGTAAATACTCAATAGTGGGATTGCTGGATCAAATGGTAGGTCTACTTTTAGGTCTTTGAAGAATCTCCATACTGTTTTCCATAGAGGTTGCACTAGTTTGTAGTCCCACCATCAGTGTATGAGTGTTCCTATCTCTCTGCATCCATGCCAAAATTTGTTGTTTTGGGACATTTGGAGAAAAGCCATTCTCACTGGGGTTAGGTGATATCTCATTGTGGTTTTGATTTGCATTTTTTTGATAATTAGTGACATTGAGCATTTTCTCATACGTTTATAAGCCATTAGTCTATCTTCTTTTGAAAAACTCCTGTTCATGTCTTTTGCCCACTTTTCAATGGGGTTGTTGGATTTTTTTTTTTCTTGCTGATTTGCTTGAGTTATTTGTAGATTCTGGTTATTAGCCCTTTATCAGATGTATTGCATGCTAATATTTTCTCCCATTCTTTATGTTGTCTGTTTGCTCTGTTGATTGTTTCCTTGGCCATACAGAAATTTTTTAATTTAATCAGTCCCATTTATAAAGAATTTGTTATGTTTATGTATCAGGAAAACCTTTTTCTGCATTTGTATGAGTCCCGGAATAATGTTGCTTTACCATGCTCACAAAGTTGTTTTATATCTGCCTTGAAATCAATTTTATTTAAAAGCTATTATATTATCATTATTATAACATTACTAGTGTTTTTCTTATTGTTACAAAATTATAGATGTTACAAAACAACACTCCAAAATTAATACTTATTGGGTCCAGGTAAGATCATGTTGTTTAGTACAGCAGCTTTTGTGATAATATTAGCAATTAGAAGGATTACATAATATATAAAATCTTGCAGCATAATTCCTGTTATTTCAGTAAATGAAATGGGCTGGAGGAGAGACTAAAAGGGTGGAGATATAGATGGTATAGGAATATTTTTGATAGTAAGAATAGAAAGGAGTCAGAAAAAAAGAGGTGTATTATTCTGTCCTCAGTTTATCTGCAGGAGGATCACAAGAAAGAAAAAGGAGTAGAGATACATGCAGAAATTGTCTAAGTAAACTTACAAAATTCCACTTAAGAAGAAAAAAAAAAGGATTATCATGACAGAAGGGATAAGGGACAAATAAATTCTGTGGTAATTGAACATGCAGGTGTAAATATTTCAGCTTTTCTGGGTGGAAGTCTCTAAGAAGCCATCTTCTTCCTCAAGCGTAACTACTCATTTAAGCCTGTGGCAGCCATTCTTTGGCTCAGAGATGATGGTAAGTGCCTTTCTCCTGCCTATAATGCCAGAAATATCTCATCCTCATGCCTTTTTTTTCCAGACATAGGAGTAAACCAGCAGAGGCCAAAAATGAGTGCAATATCTCATTCACATTTAGATTTCCAGTAGTATGATACCACCATCTCTTTACTAAAAACATGTATTTTATTGTGATGCTAAAATTAAATTAACATGGCTCTGGTGCTTATAGGCTAGAAGCCTGAATCAAATCATCAGTTTGGATATAAAACTATGCCATTGGACAGTACATGTAAAAATCCTCAGTGAATGTGGGTGTGTACCCACATTCAGGGTATGGATGCATCTGGCCATTTGGAGCAGGTACAAATTGTTTGTGTATGAAATCACCCCCACAGAGCTGCAGGTGTCACTTTTTGGAAAGTTGAGCTGGAATAAGTGATTCCAAATCACCATCTTGAAAGTCGGTTATATTATCCTGGCTTACTCTTTGTTTTCTTCCTGTTCTTGTAATGATAGAATCCAGAGGAACTCATATTTCATGGCTTTTGAAAGAAATGGAATTCCTGCAGATCAGATTTTGCGTGGTATAAACCTACTCTTTGGCAATAAGGGTTTTGTTGTACCTAGATTTAGACTGATTCGGCCTTTCTTTCAGACCAGATTGAAAGTAATCTGAATATACAATTTAAAATACAATCAACAGCTTTCTCAAGCCTGCATGAGTCTAATAGATACAGATATGAATATATGTATATGTAAATATATAATATAGAGTTGTATAATAAAAATATATATAATTTTTGTTGTTTTTGCTTTGTCACCTGCTTCTGATTAGTAAGTCTTCACTACCCTGCTCTTTTCTTCTACAACAGCATTGTCCAATAAAAATATAATGAGTACCACATATGCTAGCAACATATATAATTTAAAATTCTGTTGTAACTGAATCAAATAAAGTAAAATAAACAGGCAAAATTAATTTTAATGTGAGACTTTATTTAACATGTGCTATCCAAAATATTATTACATTTAATTATATAAAATTATTAGTAATATGTTTTAAATTCTTTTTTAGAACTAAGTCTTTTAAATCCCATATGTATTTTACACTTAAAGAACATATCAATTCGAGCTAGCCATATTTCAAGGAATTCGTAGTTACATACGGCTAGTGGTTACCATACAGGACAGGCAGGCCTATATAATGAAACCTGACTCAAATTTGCCTATGAAGGCTTGGAGAAAGAGACAGGGGAAAACCAGAAATCATCATGGTATTGACATTATTAACAAGTTTTAGTGGTTCCTTCCTAACCCGTTTACTGTGACTCTCGTTATAAGTGCTATACCTAGAAACATAAGCTTTTTTTCTTAGGACATTTTTAGGTAAACAGTGTAACGTTATGAAATAATCTGGAATTTTTTTGTTGTAGAATCTGAAGAAAGTTAGAATCGGCACAATTATATAGAACTATCTTTCAAGATATCCTCAGGTAATGGAAGCCAGACATATTAACTAAACAAACAGGATCTGAGTCTTAGGTCTGTAAAGGCCAGAAGTAACGGCATTAAGTATTGTCATCACAATCCTTTCTTTCTTACATCCTTTCTGAAATGTTTCATAATCTAACCCAATTGTGTTTTGTTCTTAAGTTCAAGTTAAATAAAAAAGTAGAAAACATATTTCTCAGAGTCGTAAAACTATATATTTGTCATGTCACTGAAGCTTTGCTAAGGAAACACTTTATCTACAATCATGGAGCTCTGCAGCTTCACAATGCAACATGTCAATTTACAATTTAACACAGTATTATACGACTGTCGGAAAACTGCAATACAGTATCTCTAAGGAGATATACTAAAATCTTTCTTTGACAGATGATGATCTTACCACTGCTTAAAGACATGATAAAAATGGTGTTCTCAATTTGTACACTTGATTGGGTGAGTGATGATAAAAACATCAGCAATTTTTGGTAAGTTTATTTGCTCATATCAATACTTTTTCCCAAGCAAAATAGTTCCCCTGGAAAAAATGAAATGGATACAGCATAGAAAAATAATGAATTATTAATTATGATGTAATTGTGCTTGGAGCATACTGCCTAAAATTAATATATTTTCTTCTAAAAATAAATTTGAATATAGTGGTGTATAGATATTTTAACTTGAGATGTGTGAAAGTAAGTTTACTTTTTGACAGCTTTGTATTGTATGTCCATGATCTGTAGCTTTTATGATTCTGCATACATTTATTGCAATAAACAACTAATATATGTTGAACTTTTATGATATGAATGTTTTATAAGTATTAGTTCTAGCATATTACTATACCACATTTTCAGATGAAGAAATCAAAACTATTAGAGTTTCAAACTATAAAGACTAATAAGAAATAACTAAGAGTCACAAGTGCCCTACATATTATTCAATATAGTATTATTTTGATGAAAGCCTTATTTTTAAATCACAGTGCAGATGTTCATAAATAATATTTTAATAAATTTGCAATTCTTGCTATGTTAAATATAATTCACCTTGCATCATTTATCAGTGAATATTGTCCAAGTCCACAGTCCAGTTAACAGGTAAAATAGGTAATTTATATTTTCTTATACTTTGAGTATTTGGGGTAGTTAATGTCACTTTACACAGTGTTAATATCAATTAAAATACTTCATTTTCTTTACTGTCAAAGTGGTGAAAATGCATATAGAGAGTTAGCACTGGATGTCTATACTTTGTTCTGCATTTTGACAGTATTCTTCAATCAGGTAATCTAGTACAAGGAAAGGCAGTGCCAGAAGGGAAGCTCTGGTCTTGTGTTCTACTATTAATTCATAAGAATTAACAGTTGCCATCCAAACAAGCTTTAATCAAGCTACTCAAATCCTTTTTTGCTGACTCTTTGGCAGAGTGGTATCAATCAAAGTACCCAATTTTGTATTTGCTAATTCAATAGGCAACCTGAAAAGGCTTTCGACTGTACATTTAATGGGATAAAAAGGCTTTTCGCATATTTTTGATTTTTGCTGTGTTGACAGAAAAAAGTGAGTTTTGAGAAATACAAGACTTTCTTTTCTCATAATAAATGCTCTTCTATGTTTAATATAACTGACCATTTCATCAATCTTTCTATTATTATGCGTTTATATTTTAGGGGAAATATTACCTTTATTATCAAAAGTAATTGAAACTTCATTGATTACTAAAAATAATAGATTGACTCAGGTAGATAGCATGTGCTTTCAGTTTTTAAAAATAGCTTCTAATTGTGAAGACTATGTCATCCTGTTATGTTATTAAAACTTCTCTTATTAAAGACAAAATTATTCTTCATTTTAAAAATGCTCTGATGATATGTTAAAAAATGCACATTTTTATATAATAGATTAAACCTTCCGGATCTTTTCCTACATCGTTATATGAATCACTATTTTTCTAGTGTAAATGTACTGCTATATACTTATGTCAGTTATCTTTTTAAATATTCTTAACAATTTAAACATATGACCAATGAAAAATTGCTCAAAATATGATTGTCTATAATACCTATCATTTACACTATAATAATTATAAAATAAACATGAAACTTTATTTTTATTTGAAAAACCTCAGCCCTAATTTTACAAATAAATACATATTGAGAATTTTTTAAAAAACAATTTTGAAAATTTAAATTGGCCTTTGATGAAAATCAGGCAATTTTAATATAGTTCAAGGGTGGTCATTTAAAGTCTTAAATTATGTTTTTTAAATAAGATGTTCCCACTTCATTTTATAAAGCAGCTTCTTTTTAAAGTACTAATTTATGAAATTTATAGAATTTCTCTCATATGTATTATTTATATATGTATCAAAACAAACAACACTTTCAAAATTTTAATCTTCACTAATCTTAGAGGTTTGGTCCAAAATTCAACTTTATTAGTAAATAAAAATAGAAAGTTCATGAAAACTGTACTATAGTGTTATAGCCAAAGATATCTATGAACTTGACTGTGATGGCCAAGGTAAAAATCAACTATTAAATAAAACTGATATCCATTATCTTAACACCAGTTTCTTATAATATGAAGTACAGATTTGGCATCATGTAGACACAATTTATAAAAATCATTTAATTAAATGAAACCAAAATGAATTTTATTTCAATGGTAAAATTATAGATAGTAAAATATGACTTTTGATATTAAAATACAATGTATATAAATGATAAAATTATTTTTTCTTTTGTGTTTTCCCTCTTCCATAAAGAAACATATTTATGTTAAATTAATGGCATCATCAAAGTACCAAATCTAGAAGAAACAATATCATTTCTTTTAGAATTGATATAATGAATTTTAGTGATATGTTGGACATAATTTTATGAATAAAATAAGTTGTATAATTTACAACATTGCAATATATAACTTATGTAAATTAAGTGAAAGAATGTAAACCTTATTCAGAGTGTATTATTGGCTCTCCAGTGTTTTGAGGCTTCATAAACTAACTGTAGGTTCAGATATTATGATCTTAAAGAACTACTTCCCTATTTATGTAGTCTCATTCCCCCTTTCAATTCAAAACTATTGATGTGCATAGTAATCATTAAAAAAAATACCTGAATCACATATGGAAAAGGTGACATATTTTTCCTATGCCAAGGTGCAGTCTGTTGGTCAAGTGGTAATATAGCCACATTTCCCACTACAAGAATTGTGCCACTGAGTAATAATGCAAATTCCAAAGCATGGAGAAAATGCATTTTCACAGTAATCCTTCACTACCTCTTACTACAGTCTATTTGAAAGGTAATAAATTCTTTAGCTGCAAGGAGTGTCAAACAAGCCATGTGCCGCAATTATAAGGCTTCTCTTTGTCTTCATGAAATTATGGTAACACATGTCTCTGTTAATTTATAAATTCATCCCATCACTTTTTCTGAAAAACAGAATATGGATTATCATATTGTCATACATAAAGCCTATAAGAACCAGAGAATTTAGTTTAACTTTAACTGTGTGTCATATGGCTTCAGGGAATTTAATAAATACCCTAATTATCACTGAAGGGTAAAAAAGACAAATCATTTACATGTTTTACATCTTTCCTCAAAATACCTAACAGACTAAAAATTATCAAAGGATGAGATAAGAAAGGAAATGTTATTTTCAGTGTTTAATGTCAAATACTTAAATTAGACACAATATACTGCTTCCATGAATGTTAAAATGTAAATACTGCTGCCTGATTCTTAAAATGACATTCCCCCTTTATTACTAACAATCAGGTTGAGACGATTTATGAGGAGTCTACACATAAAGGCTTAAAGACTAAAACAAAACAGAGTTAAGGAAGAATGTGTTCAATAATTTTAATAAAACATATGGGTAAGAGATACTATAACCATAGAATGATGTGCCTATATCTATTAATGTACATCGAGACTTTGTTTAGATTTTAACATAAACAGAAGCAAAAACAAAGACCATATGATCCTCTCAATAGACATAGAAAAAGCATTTGACAAAATTCAACACCCTTTTATGATAAGAATGCTTAACAAAATAGGCATGGACAGGGCTTACCTAAAAATGATACAAGCCATATATGACAAACCCAGAGCCAACATCATACTGAATGGGGAAAAATTTAAAGAATTCCAACTTAGAACTGGAACCAGGCAAGGTTGTCCACTGTCTCCACTTTTATTCAACATAGTGCTGGAAGTCCTGGCTATAGCAATTAGACAAGAGAGCAGAATTAAGGGCATCCAAATGGGGGTAGAAGAGATCAAACTCTCATTCTTTGCTGATGATATGATATTATATCTAGAAAACCCCAAAGATTCAACCAAGAGACTCCTGGTATTGATAAATGACTTCAGTAAAGTCTCAGGATACAAAATCAATACACAAAAATCAGAGGCATTCATATACGCCAATAACAGTGAGGTGAGGTGACACCATAGCAATAGGTGCCTACATCAAAAAAGTAGAAAAAGGTCAAATAAACAACCTAATGATTTATCTCAGAGAACTAGATAAACAAGGGCAAACCAAACCCAAAATTAGTAGAAGGAAAGAAATAATTATTAGAGCAGAAATAAATGAAATTGAAACCAAAATACAATACAAAAGATAAACAAAACAAAAACTTGTGTGTTTTTTTTGAAAAGATAAACAAAATAGACACAACTTTAGCCAGACTAAGAAAAAAAGAGAACCAAATAAATAAAATCTGACATGAAAAAAGAAACAAATTCTAGCACACTGGGATGCTGAGGTGGGAGGATCGTTTGAGCTCAGGAGTTCAACACCAGCCTGAGCAAGAGTGAGAGACCCCACCTGTACTAAAAAAAAAATAGAAAGAAATTAACTGGACAACTAAAAATATATAGAAATAATTAGCTGGGCATGGTGGTGCATGCCTGTAGTCCCAGCTCCTTGGGAGACTGAGGCAGAAGGATTGCTTCAGCCTAGGAGTTGGAGGTTGCTGTGAGTTAGGCTGATGCCACAGCACTCTAGTCCAAGCCACAGAGTGGGAAAAAGAAAAAAGAAACATTACAACTGATACTTCAGTAATCCAAAGGATCATTAGAGACTACTATGAACAGCTACATGCCAATAGATTGGAAAAGCTACAAGAAATGGAAAAAATCCTGGACACATATAACCTACCAAGATTGAACAAGGAAGAAATTCAAAACCTGAATAAACCAATAACAAGCAACAAGATAGAAGCAGTAATAAAAATTCTCCCATCAAAGAAAAGCCCAGGACCCAATGCCTTCACTGCTGAAATTCTACCAACCATTCAAAGAACTAATACCAATCCTACTTTAACTGTTTCAAAAAACTGATTAGGAAGGGATACTCCCAAACTCATTCTGGAGGCCTGTATCACCCTGATCCCAAAATCTGACAAAGACACAACAACAAAAAACAAAACTATAGGCCAATATCTCTGATGAACATTGATGCAAAAATCCTCAGAAAAATACTAGCAAACTGAATTCAATAACACATTGAAAAGATTATTCTTCATGATCAAGTGGGATTCATACCAGGGATGCAAGAATGGTTCAACACACACAAATCAATCAATGTCATACATCAGATCACCAGAATGGAAGACAACAAATAGATGATCATTTTAATTGATGCAGAAAAAGTATTAAATAAAATTCAATGCCCTTCATGATGAAAACTCTCAAAAAACTGGGTATAGAAGGAACTTATCTCAACATGGTAAAAGTCATAAATGAGAGACCCACAGCTAGTAATTTACTGTATGGGGAAAAACTAAAAGCCTTTCCTCCAAGATCTGGAACAAGACAAAGATGCCTACTTTCATCACTATTATTCAACATAGTGCTGGAAATTCTAGCTAGAGAAATCAGAACAGAGAAAAAAAATAAATGGCATCCAACTTGGAAGGGAAGAAGACATATTATCCTTTTTTGTGGCCAATGTGATCTTATATCTAGAGAAACTTAAAGACCCTCCCAAAATTATGAGAACTGATAAACAAATTCAGTAAAGTTGCAAGATACAAAATCAACATAAAAAACAGTAGCATTTCTATATGCCAACAGTAAACAATCTGAAAAAGAAACCAAGAAAGTAATACCATTTACGACAACTACAAATAAAATAAAATTAACTTAACCAAAAAAGTGAAAGATCTCTACAATGAAAACTGTAAAACACTGATGAAAAAAATTGAAGAGGATATAAAAAAAGAAGAGATAGGCCATGCTCATGGATTAGAAGAGTTAATATTGTTAAAATGTGTATACTACTCAAAGCAATCTAAATATTCAATGTAATCTCCATAAAAATAGCAAAGACATTGTTCACAGAAATAGAAAAAATAATTCTAAAATTTATATGGAACCACAAAAGATCCAGAATAGCCAAAGTCTTCCTCAACAGAAGAACAAAACTAGAAGAATCACATTACCTGATTTCAAATTATACTACAGAGCTTTAGTTAAAAAACAGTATGGTACTGGCATAAAAACAGACACATAGATCAATGGAACAGAATAGAGAATCCAGAAATAAACTCACACATCTACAGTGAACTTATCTTCAATAAAGGTGCCAAGAACATACAGTGGGGAAAGGACAGTCTTTTCCATTAATGGTGTTGGGAAAACTGGATATCCACATGCAGAATAATGAGACTAGAAACTTATCTCTCAACATACACAAAAATCAAATCAAAGTGTATTAAAGACTTAAATCTAAGACCTGAAACTATGAAACTAGTAAAGGAAAAACTTGGGGACATTGGTCTTGGCAAGACTTCTCTAGCAATATCCCCAGGCAACCAAAGCAAAGTTGAACAAATGGGATCAGATCAAGCTAAAAAGCTTCTGCACAACAAAGAAAACAATCAACAAAGTGAAGAGACAACATACATTATGAAAGAAAATGTTTGCAAACTACCCATATGACAAGGGATTAATAACTACAATATGTAAGAAACACCAACAACTTAAATAATCTGATTGAAAAATGGGCAAAAGATCTGAGTAGACATTTCTCAAAAGAAGACATACAAATGGCCAACAGGTATGTGAAAAAATTTTCAACATCATTAGTCATCAGTGAAATGCAAATCAAAACTACAATGAGATATCATCTTGCTCCAATAAAAATGGCTTTTATCAAAAAGACAGTTCAAAACAAATGCCCACGAAGATGTGAAGAAAGGAGAATCCTAGTACACTGTTAGTGGGAATATAAATTAGTGCAACCACTGTGGAAAATGGTATGGAGGTTCCTCAAAAACCTAAAAATAGAACTACCATGTGACCCAGCAATCCCACTGCTGGGTATATATCCAAAGGAGGGGAATTCAGTATATCAAAAAGATATCTGCTCTTTCATGTTTATTGCAGCACTATTCACACTAACCAAGATACGGAATCAACCTAAGTGTCCATTAATGGATAAATGCATAAAGAAATTGTGGTACATATACATAATGGAATATTATATAGCCACAAAAAATAATAAAATCCTGCCGTTTGCAATAACGTGTGAAACTGGAGAACATTATATTAAGTGAAATAAGCCAAGCACTGAAAGACAAATCTTGCATATTCTCATTCATATGTGGGAGCTAAATATTAAAAACAATTGATCTTATGTAAACAGAGAGTAAAATGAAGGCTGGCAGAAGGTAGGAAGTGTAGTGGGAGGGGGGATAATGTGAGGATCTTACGTGGGTGCAAAAATATAGTTAGATAGAATGAACAATATTTGAAAGCTCAACAAAGTGACTATAATCAACAAGTTAGGGTATAATTGAAAATAACCCAAAGAGTAGAACTGGAATGTTCCTAACACACACACACACACACAAATGTTAAATACCTGAGGTAATGGATATCCAAATTACTCTGATTTGATTAATTCACATTATATGCCTGTATCAAACACCCCATGTACCCTATAAAGACATACAATTATTATGTACCTATAATAATTAAAAATATGTATTTAAGAGTTATGTTTTATGAAATGAGGATTACCATTTTAATTAGCTATAGCAAAAATAAGTACTTGGAACCTTCATAATGTTTATGACTCATTTAAATATTTGAGCCACATTTTGCTAATAAGTAGTTGAGTAATATGTCGCTTAACAATGCCATTTATTTCACCTATTTGCATTAAAAAAAGATAAATAATGTAAACCTAGAACATGAAGTTTAAAGAATGCATTTTCTTTTCACAGATTATATATTGTTCCAAAGTTATTAACATACCAGAATTTCATAACAGAATGGCAATACTGCAGTAGTATAGCCATTTTCTAACTCTAACAACACTACTTTGCCTCAAAAACATACTGATTTTACTCCTATAGTCTATTTTTACATGATAAATATCAATTTTGCTTATTTTTTCCTTCATTGTGAAGATTAAAAAGCAATACAATTTTATCATAAGGCACATTTTTCCTAGCTCCATGTGTCATCATATAATATATAATGAATATGGCAAAATAAATTTGTCATGTTACCTGAAGAAGACAATTTTAGATGCTAAAATATCCAAATGATAATGCTTCATAAGATAATCCTTTCCACAAATATTTTTCTATTACATGTTAGAGTCTATTAGTAATCTAAAACAAAACTAACAAAACCTCATTTGATCCTTTGGTCTGAGAATTTAGGGAGGTATTAAATTAGCATAAAGGGATTAATATTGTGACCTGTGCTATAAATCTGTCACTTGGTAACTAAACACATGCATTTTCATTAACTCCTGGCCATGAAAAAAATATATCCTGTGAGAAGACATTACTTTTCTCACTAATTGACATATGAAAAATTCCACATCTCTCATGCATAAGGATGAATTATGTTTTATGTTCACAAACTCTTATTAACTAAGTAGACACATTAAGATAGGTGAGGTGATTTGTTTGGCTGAGAGAGAACCCATTTTCCCAGTCTCTGCTAGATACTTCCACCTTAACCTAACTTCCCTCACATCCTTTTCCCTAAATAGTTATCTCTGGCTCATACTCAACATTTCAAGTGTAAAATAATGAATTCCTGAATTATTACAGCTAATCTTTGAATACTAACAAGAAATATGGAAGCCTAGCTCAAGAATGTACCCTTGAATGTTATTAATTAAGGGCCAAAGGGTAAATGTTGTCTGATAAAACACTGTAACAATGTACCGGAAGACAGCTTGGATAACTGAAGCATTACTATAGACAACTGACAAATGACTACAGGTAGACAAACGAGTTGACATTCTATTACTTACAAACCCTAGACTTCAATGACAGCAGAAAATGTAATTGATGCAGCTGAGACTTGTGCTCTTATATTAATATTAAAGCATGTTCAAAAAAGAAGGAAGTGTACTTGCAAACAAATACAATGAAAAGTATTCATTTATCAATGTGTATTTTCCTCAGGAGTAGGTACAATGGTGCTCTAATGAAGGTTCAAATAATATAAGGAATGGAAATGTCTAACAAAGGCATAGTGCTTTAGAGTTTATCAAATGAATTCCTATATTATTTAACTTTTATTTGCCTCAGTTTCCACCACTGATAAAAGGGGAATAATAATAGAACCTACACATAGAAGTGTTATAAGTATTAAAAAACTTGTAAATTAATTATTAGGAACAGTGTCTAGAACATAATACAAACTCAAATACTAGCTATTGTTGGGTTTTGTTATTGTTATTGTTATATTATCATGCTTCAGAAATGCACAATTATTGCAATTTTTTAATTAGGAAAACAAACAAAGTGGAGATTCTATGAGTTTAAATGACTTGACTAAGTATATACATATAGTCAAATATAGGACTGTCATCAGAACTCAAGATACCATGATTCACATTCAAATACTCTTTCCACTGTAATTCTGAATAGTTATGATCGAAACACCTTGACTTTGTATCACAAACACAAATGAGTACCCACAACTATTAGATAACTGTAGTTCCTGAATAGTATCAGGGGATACCTAAAAACCAACAAGAAGGGAAGAGACAAAATGAAAAGCACGTGCAATGCCTCTACTTTTACCTAAATTACCCAGGTAAAAGTTGAATACTCAAGACTTTCAAGGGGGATAAACCATTCAACTTGAAATTCCATTATTTGGATGATGGCAAAAAATGTATCATGGATATTAGAACTGATTATATAAGATCACAAGAGAACTACTGCAATGCAATGTATAAAGTCCAAAGTAACATATAACAACGTTTAAAACACAAAAAATAATAACACATATGCTCTTAGTATTGCTGAAATGTCAAAATTAAAGATTAAAGCTGAGATTCTTCTTTAAATAACAATTTAGATTTATGGCTAATTGCAGAAAAATTTATTCTTTAAATGCTATTTCTATGTCATCAAAATTTCAATAGATTATAAATTACAGTTTAAAAGAAAAATGTATGAAGTGAAATAAATTATTGTTATGACTAGCAATGAAGTAATATGACAGAGCCATCCCCAAGTATAAAGTGGACAATAAAGAAATGTGTGCATATACACAATGAGTGCAAATACGTTTTGAAAATTAAAATATTCTGCAGCATTTTAAAATTTTACCAGCACAAAAAAAATTTATACATTTTAACTGATTGCTTATGCAAAAAGAAATTTGTTGTCTATCACCCTTAACATAGTATATTCATGTGTAGTACATACGTTGTAATTTGGCAAAGAAAATGCATTTTACATATTATTTTCAAAGAGTGTAAACTTGGATTATTTTGTTAGAAATTTATGTAGCATGTATGATTTACAGAATAAATTGAAATAAAAGTACAGAAAAGCACAATTATATCTTAATGTCTCCTCAAACAAAATGTTAAAAATGCTTACACTGTCAGAGGAAAAAGATGGACAATTAAATTCATAAGTAATTTGAAAACAACTACTGTAAGCCAAATAAATGATTGTAGAGTCATATTAATTTTGCTGTCTAAAGATTGATGACACATAATTTAGAAAAACCTTCCAGGTATAAAAGATATCCAACTGACTGAATGTCCTTTCTAGATATTAGTTCATTTTAAACATATTAAAAATGTATTCCAAGCAAACAGTTGAAATTGCAATGTTTGATGAGAAGTAAAATGGGAAAAATTTCTTAAAACAAACACAAATCAGCAATTCATTTTAAGATGGAACATGCACCATGGTTATGATTTGTGTTGAATTTTACTGTACCTTTCTTTAGTCCAGGAATGAAAGCTAAAAAGAGATTGTAATAAAGTTAAACACAATAAATATTTTCTCTTATTTCCAATACATTATATTACCATCACTAAATAAATGTAAATTGCAATGTATTTTCAACTTCATTTTATAGAGAATATGATGATAGAGACACATAAGGATTCAAAGTTCATAAAATTTGTCTGCTGTTAACATGTTTTTTTAGAATCAGACCATGCCTATGCAATATGTTAACCTCTTAGGAAGTCATGATTGGTCCTTTCTCTGTAGGCAATGTGTTGTTGAATTCAGCATTTTGCAAGAACTCGGTAGATTTTCTAGCTTCATTGCCTGTAATGGCAAAGTACAGCCCTCTACTGAAAATCCAGTTGCTCTCATGGAATCTCCTACTGGAAATGTACTATAAGGAAAAACATTGTTTTTACATTAACAGCTTGCTCTGCCTCTGAATTCTGATGTGAAAAAAGTAATGGGAAAGACAAAAAATCAATAGACTCTAGCATAAGAATGGTCCAATAGAAATATTCTTACCATGGTTTAAGAAACTTTTCCTATACTATGACCATCTTCACAACTAAAATTTCTTATTATTTCATACAATTAGAACATGGGGGATTAGAGACCATTATAATCATTTTCCAGATAAATTTAGGCTTTGCATTACGAACTGACTTCCTTCACAACACTGTGAAATCATGGTTAATCTGGAACAAGTAGTAAAGTCTATATTTAATCAAAATAATTATATGTTTATTATAAAAGCCCAGATATGTATTGATCTTGAGAGATGACTTTCAAGGTTTTTTTGTTAAATTTTAAAACCAACAGGAAAATGACTTCCTGATCACTACTGCATTTTAAGATATATTTAATAATATGAATTAAAGATGAAAGATTAAAAAATAAATATATTGAACTTGTTTAAAAATCTATTCTGAATAAAACTAGAATATAAAAAAACAAAACAAAGACATGAAATGCTTAGAGAGAAGTAGTAGGTCAGAGATAAACAGAAAAATGGAGGTGAAAGTAATATTGCTATGCAGTAATAAGGATTAATGAGAGGGTATTGTGTAATATTTTTTGTATCATTGACATATACACAGCTCATTTATTGTCATCATAAGGCACTTCATCTATAAGCAATGTGATTTAATGGTAATGCAAGCTGAAGTATAAAATATGAAAAAAACAGTGCCTTTACAAGATACTATATGTAGGATTGATCTTCTAAATAGAATTCTGCGACTCTCTACCCCTCAAATGATGATTCTACTTCAATGATAAAAATCACATACACACAAAATATTCTAATTTATTATTAGAATAAATAATCAACTTCTAATATTTAAATGTAACACTTTGAAACATACTGGAGTGAAAAGAGTAAGACTGTGTTAAGCAGAGAAGTAATAAAATACTTGCTTTACATCTTTAAGAACTGCAGTTTCAGTGTGATCTAGACCTTTATAATCAAATTTTTTTTTAATTGGTTACTGAAAAGGTCAAAAAAAAAAAAAAGGACGTGATGGGTCTGGGCTTATTTCTAAGGGTATGGAGGTGAAAGTAGAAGTAGCAAAACAAGTAACAAGTGATGTGACAACAATAAAAAAAGAAAATAAATACACTTTAACAACCAATTGGAGACCTTCAATTCCCAAGCTGAAAAGTGAAAATTGGTTTATAAACCACCAAGCTCTAATATTGATCAATTTCAGTTAAAATTCAGGACGATAAGCAGATTTTGCACAATATTTAAAGACTAACTCTAAAGAATCTCTTGAATTTATCACATAAAATGTGGTCAAAAAAGGGAAACATTTCTCCACTCTAAGGTAGTATATGTATTATTAATTGCTAGCAACAATTAAGAGATACATTCATTATAATTATTATGATTTTTGCATAAGATAAAGGATTGTCTCCAAATGTTTCTCTAAATTTCAGTGTTTCTTAATTAAGGTTTAAAGATTTACTGATATTTTTAAACATCCACACTGCTCAAGATTTTTGCAATATCAAGATAAGCACAGTCCTTATCCTTTGAGGTACTAGAGTATATGTGAATCATTACGACTGAAATGAAGTTTTTACTAATTAATACAATCAAATGTTATATTATTAATGACTATGTACATAATATGATTTATGTGTAACTTAAAACGTAATTTTAATAATATAGAAGAATGCATCTAACAAGTTGTACTAGCTTTTAATAAGAAAATTATTTTCATGTTATTAAATATGCTGCAATTAAATTTACTAATACATTTAAACAAAATTAATAGTTCTGATATTATCATATACAATATATTCAATAATATAAAATTTTATGTTTGCATAAATGCTTACTTTGAGTATATTGAGTTTTTAACATTAATTTTCTAAATGTATGCCCTCAGAAAATATCTTAATTAAAAATTTAAATAATAGAAATAACTGTGCATCTTTTACTATAAAATTAAGGAAACACATTTTAAGGTAAAAAAACTATTTGGGTTGCATAAATATTACTGAAATTTATCATGAGAACAATACCAAACATGTTATATTATCCCATACACATATATTTCAATATCTCCATTATAATCCCAACACAAATGTTTAACTACTCAACATGCATTAGAAATACATGGTTAAAGAGAATTACCAATAAAAACATAATGCTTGAAGAGCTTAAAGATCAACAGAGTTCACCATAACACTGATAGTGTTGGCATAATGTGTGTTGATTAAGTATCATGCACCAATCTGTAGTTGTCATTTACTTCAATAAAGAAGTAAGAGTTGCAGTTGTTTTATCATGTATAATTTTTGAAGTCATGTAATAAAGCTACTTTAATAAAGCCATTATGAAATAAAAGTCATCATTTCTTTGGGTAAATAAGAATTGAAAACATTTTAAAGACATTTGTTTAGAAATAACCAAATATCTGATCCAGCAATCCCATTACTGGGCATCTATCGAAAAGAACAAAAGACACTCTATAAAAACGACGTCTGCATTCGAATGTTTATAGCAGCACAATTCACAATTGCAAAGATGTGGAAACAACCCAAGTGCCCATCAATACATGAGTGAGAAGAATATCTTTTCTTTTCAGTACATGCAACAAAAATAAATGGTTATGAAAATAGGC